>JAMPIV010012780.1:52500-89655 GCA_024509875.1 Oreohelix idahoensis | reverse complement strand
AGCATCGTCCACGCGTAAGATGCATCCGTAATTTGTGCATACCTTCTTATTAGTTCTTTCTTAAAATCTTCCCATGTCTCATCTGGGACAGTGTCAAACCTGCGTCTTATAAAATCTACTACTAACCCGCATGAGGAAAGATATGCAACTTGTTTGTACTCACCTTGGTCCATATTGACCGAAGTGCAATATCTTTGTATCTCGAGCAACCATTTTCTACATAAAGTAGGATTCCCTGAATATGGTGTTATACTGTTCCGGATATTCTGGAACTTACTTTCATTTCTAATGGCAGTCATAGTCTTGGCTACCTGTTCAAGAGCAGCCACATTGGGATCCAAACCCACCGTAAGTTGTTGTTGTTGTTGCATCTTATCTTGACCTGTAAGTGTTAGTGTTAATAGAAACACCTGTAAAAAAATTTATATAAATCTCTTGGTTGACCTGTAAGAGAATTATTAACCAATATCTGTGTACAATACTTATAATTCTTATGAGTTACAAAACAATTATCAATCTAATTCTCATAATTTAACTGACTACACTAATAATTAACTTAATTTGTTTCTAAATGTTTATGTGTTACATAATCTGTTTTCCTTGATTGGGATACACACTTGCTCCTCCAGTATTTCAGAATTAATCAACACGATTTTTGTCTTATACGGCTGTATACTATTATTTTTGCGCGTTGGGCCTGTTCATAATTCAGATTGTTATCTCATGCATGTACCTGTATTCTGACGGTTGTCGGTTGATGTAGACTGTTTTGTTCTTTATATTCTTCTTGTGCACTTGTCCTTCGTGATGTCTTGACTTCTGTGTTGTCTTGCTTTATTTCTTCAGCTCGCAGGATTCCTTCGATTTGTATCTTCTTAATGAACTTGACCTTCGTGATGCTTTGGATAGACTTCGTTGTTTTTGATGTCGCTTCACTTTACTTGACTTCTGTTTTGTCTTGATTTGTTTTTTTCGCTCGCGGGATTCTTTCTTTCTGTGTAATCTCTTCTTAGTGAACTTGACCTTCTTTCTGTCTGTAGTCTTTTAAATCTCTATCTTGTATAGGGTTAGGTGCACCAAAATAGTCTGTGACCGTTGTAGTGCTAGATACGAAAATATTTGACGCAACCGTACCTAATATGTGATGCCGAAACTGACATCTGTGTGGAGTCTGTCTTTCTTTGTAAAAGTTTCTTGAACTATCATTGAGTTATAAAAGTTTCTTGAGCTATCCTAGTGTAGGGCTGGTTACTCGCACCATTAGTTACGCTGTCATCTGTTGTCTTTGCTACTGCCTACTGTAGGGCTGGTCACGGGCACCATGAATGTCCTGTAGCCGTGTGTCGTATTGCAAGATTCGGACCTCTGCCCTTCCAGTAGATAGTGTGTTGTAACCGTGAATACTAAAAACTTCCTTCACTCAGACTGACTCTACTTTTTCTTCATACCCACTGTTTATCAATCGATACCACTCAAAACAGCAGTGAAAATATCAATGGTAGAACTTTATTAACATACGTTGATAACTGAGTAAAAATGGTATGCCCAACCTTTCTCTTCAAGGTTGGCAGTCTTGCAAAATACAATCTTCAGTTTCAAACAATCTCAGTATCCATTTTTCACATACATTTGCTTGTCTTCTTACTATTACTTGTCCCAGCTATAGAACATGTCATATATTTATTCAGACAGAACTTCCTGTCGTTCTTCTGTTAAATGTTTCTTTTCCCATGTTTCTTGTTATATCTCTATACGAGAAACTGGCCTTAACCGCCAGGGCTGTCACTTTTACCAAGATTTCATCTGTTTACTGTCCTCTGCTCAGACCTGGTCTGCTGAGCCACATACGCAGTAAATAATCAAAATGTCAAAACGTACCTGTTTTGTTTCTTCATTTGAAATACACTTTTTCTTACACACACACTTTGGTGCTCCGAATATATCTTATGCAACAATATCAAATCTTACGCTGAGCACGTTCAATATCTAACTACACACTTGAGAGAAACACCTTTCCCTGCCTACACTTAGCGCGTCTCTCACCAGACTCCGTCAAAACCCCGTTCTAACATTCTTCGTTCACGCCTAACATGTGTTTACGCATCTCGACTTTCTCGTGCATACTTTTTTTTTCACTCACTCAAACCTGTAATGGACTTAATTCTAAGTTACTTCCCTTAAGACAAAGCCTAATCTTACACATCTTATCTCCCTTCATCAACGACAAATAATCTGTAACCAAACCCATCCATAAGATTTTTCTACATTCTTTCTCTCTATCAAAACCAAACCACCGTTTAAAGTATCATTATTTATGAATCGACATCAGAAGGATTTCTAGAGAGAGTATCTGCCAGGATGTTCTCTGATCCTTTAATGTATTCGATAGAAAAGTCAAAAGGCTGAAGTAGAATGGCGTATCTTGTCAGCTTCGGGCTCTTGTGATTAGCACGACGTAGTGATGCCACCGCTTTTTGGTCCGTCTGTACCACAAAGGGTGCGCCTAATAGGAATTTTTCGAGCTTTGTGATCGCCCAAATGACGGATAATAACTCTCTATCAACTGTTGAGTACTTGATTTCTGGTGGCTTAAGTTTCCGTGAGACGTACAGTGTGGGATGGAGGACGTCGTCATGATATTGGAGCAAACATGCGCCAATTCCGTAATTACTCGCATCTGTACGGAGTATAAACTTTTTGGAAGCATCAGGTAGTCTCAAAATAGGTGGGTGTGAAAAAATATCAATTATTTGACGGAATATTCTATCACATTCACCAGTCCATGTCACCTTCACTGGCATGTCCTTTTTTAACAGTGATGATAAGAAAGCCCGCCGTGATAGATGACAGGTTAGGTACAAATCTGCTGTAATACTGGACTAGTCCTAACAAGCTTCTAACCTGTTTCTTCGTTTGAGGAACGGATACGTTTAAAATTTTAGAAACCGTACTAGGAAGTGTTTGGATATATCCCGCTCCAATGATATGTCCCAAGAAAGTTATTTCATGAAACGCTACTTGTAATTTAGTAGGTTTAGCAGTTAAATTATTCTTTCTTAATGTGTCCAAAACATATTTTAGTCCCGAAAAATGATCCTCAAACGACGAACTAAATAAGCAAATGTCGTCAATGTATGTGATGATGTCTGATCTACCTGACAAAATTTGTCGCATCATGCAAATAAAGGTAGCTGGAGCGTTAACAAGCCCAAAAGGCATCACATTCCACTGGTATAGACCTTGCGGAGTGGAAAACGCTGTGTAGTATTTAGCTTTTTCGGTTAGTGGTATCTGCCAATAACCTTTAGTTAGGTCTATCTTAGTGAATATAGTTGCGGTAGACAGACGAGGCAGTAAGTCGTCGAGAAGTGGATGTGGTTCGCTATCAACTACAGTTTGTGCATTTAATTTTCTATAGTCGACGCATAGTCTAATGTTATTGTCCTTCTTTCGGACAATAACTAATGGAGAAGAAAATGGAGAATTACTAGTCTCAATAATTCCCAAAGATAACATCTGTTCAAGTTCCTTAGTAGTTTTAGTAAGAAAGTGTAGAGGAACAGAATAGGGATGTACCCGAATTGGAGTATCATCGTTAAGAGTGATGTCATGACCAATAACCGATATGCTACCTGGAACGTCGGTCAACCCATCTGGATAAGATTGTAGAAGTTCAGCAATCTGTTGATGCTGTTGCGGTGTAACCGACGAAGAGATGGTTACGTCCCGCCAAGATTCAATAGGTTGTACTACAGGTACAGGTAACGCCAACTGTACCTCAGGAAAAGAAGATTTTTCTTCCTGGATAACAGAAAGATTAGAATAGTGACATGTAGGTACAAGAGTGTCATCTAGTTCATGAAAAATAGCTTGTAGATGTTCAGGACGAGTATGAAACTGTTTGAGCATATTTATGTGAAATATTTTGTGATGTCCCTTAATGTCCAGGACATAATCAACATCAGAAATCTTATCGATAACCTGGTATGGACCATTCCATGAGATAAGAAGTTTATTATCGTTATGTGGCAATAACACATAAGCTTGATCTCCTGGAAATAATTGACGTAATCGTCTAGTACTGTTTTGAAAAGTTCTAGCTTTCGCTTTAGCAGCCTCAGATGAAGCTGTTGCCGTTTTGCAGGCATCAATAATGTTGTTCCGGAGATTAATTACATACTCATAGGATGACTGGGTATCCTGAGTCATCTCGGAGTCGATCAATAGATCCTTTATTAGTCCCATCGGACCTCTTGGTGTAGTTCCAAAGACCAATTGAAATGGAGAGAAGCCAGTTTGTTCGTGTGGCACCTCTCGATAGGCGAATAACACAGCTGGGAGTACTCTGTCCCAGTCCTGTGGATGGTTAACTGTAACTTTATGTAACATTTGTTTGAGAGTGCGGTTAAGTCTTTCTACTGCACCATTACTCATTGGGTGATAAATGCTACTGAGATTTCTATCTATATTCCAGGTCTTCATTACTTCTGTCATAGTCTCAGATATAAATTGAGATCCATGATCTGATAACAGCTTTCTAGGAAAACCTACTCTAGAAAAGATCAGATGTAGTGCATCAGCTACATCTGTGGTAGTGGTGGTCTTCAATGGAATGGCTTCTGGCCATCGTGTGCATAAATCGACGCACGTGAGAACAAATCTATGTCCTCTGGCTGATGGTAAAAGTGGACCAATAATATCTATGGCCATCTTGTCAATGCACCTGACATGTTCCCCAGTTGCACAATTAGGATGAACAAGTGACTGACGGACCCCGATCGTTGTAGATCCAGAATCCCTTAACACTGAGACGATGGATCCATTAACAATTCGGGGCAAAGTCTACAGACAGGGGGTATGATGTGCTGGTGTTGTGGGTAGTGGGTTTCCCCCCTTGCTTCACCCTAGGCCTAGTGAATTCTGTTCATGAAAGGAGCGACCATTGCGGTGTTAGTCTCTTGGCCTAGCAAAACCTCTCATACCCCAAGATCGTTGTGCGTGGTGAAGAGCCACACCCTCCTCGAGGTAGTCCTGGTAACTGAGGGTGCGAATCCTCAGGCTAAACACAACGGATCTAGAGGAGCAAACCTCGATAATAAAACCGGTGCACTACACCGTACACGCCCTCTGTGGGTGGGAAGGAGCCAGATGGATACTGAACAAGTCTTGGGAGTGGGAACGAGTGTGGACTGCTCCCTGAAGATCGGAACCCATCGTACAGGCACAGAGACTCAGGACGTGACGATCCTATTGCCTTCAACTCTTGGTCACATGCCTAGAGCCTCGGAGAACTCGGCGTAACCAGCAGGCAATTTGGTGGCGGGGAAAGAGCACTGTGAGCCCTACCTTGGCTACGTATCACAAGGAGACGCAGAAACACCCCCTTTATCTCCCCCAGAGCTGGCACAGTACACTTCTGGCTTCTACCCGGGGCGTTAGGAAATCCACAGGCACCCCAGCATCACAATGCCAAGAAGATTAACAATTCCCCTGTTGAAAATCAGCGAGCCTGTTCCGTCATTGACTGCCAAACCGACTTCTGGGAGAATGTGTCCGCAGTTCAGAACCGTCTCTTTTGCCTTCTGAAATACAAGATTACATTCTGGGCAACTATTTGCCACGTTATAATTTATAGCAAAACATGCAGCAGAAGACTGTATTGTATTATCAATATGTGAATTCTGAACCCCAGGGGTTGTAGCATTTGTAACGGCTGCCCCTGTATTATGATTATAATTTGTCGTTCTACGAGAATGAGAACGATGACGAGGATAATTATTTGAATTATCCCGTTGTCCCCTATTGTAACTGTTATCTCGATGTCTCGAGCTAGGATTATTGTTGTTGTTCCAGTTGTTCCCATTATTATAGTTATTTGACCGATTATGATTTGAGTTACGTTGACTATAGTTGTATCTGGACTGTGGTGAATAATTTATATTTTGTGGTCTTCCTCTATTAAAGTCATTGTTAAAATTATTATGTCCCTTATGGAAATTGACATTATAATTTCCATTGAAGCGACCTCTATCTACACTGTGTGTTCTTGGTTTGTTAGAACTGTGGTATGCCATATTAGAGGCCACAGGAAGAGGTTCTCTTATCAACGAACCAGAAATGTTCGCATTCGGATGCGCAGTGCAGTAATTTAATGAAATTTTTTCTAACTCCTCAATAGTATCTGGTTTACATTCTTGCAGATAGGCAAAGAACGGTGGGCTGACAGAGGATAACACTTTATCCCTTAGTAACAGATCAACTAACTTGTCATACGATAAGTGAAAACGACGTAAAAGTAAGGTCTTAATGGCATCATAGTCTGTGGCTAATGTTGGATCAATATTTTGTGCTGCGTTTGCGGGTTCGCCATCCAGAAATTCCTTGAGTTTAAGTGCCCATGCAGTTTTGCTAAGGTTATTGAATTTGCATATATCCTCAAAGCGTGATAGCCATGCTGATAAATCATCAACGTGTAATTTGAATGGTGGTAGCTTGAAATAATAATTGCCCTTATTATGGTTGGATGAAGATCCATTTTGAACATTATCATTTTGGCTTGCTGCAGCACTTTGTGCATGAAGTTTTGCTGTTTTCAATTTAAGCCGTTGCAATTCCATTTCTTGCTGTATTATGATTTCTTGTCGTCTCAATTTATTCTCTTCTTCAATCCGTAGGATTTCATCTCTTGCCACTTTCCTTTCTTCTTCTTCTTTTAATGTAGCTTTCCTTCTCTCTTCTTTTTCTTCCTGTTCTGCCTCTTCTTTTTTTAAGATTGCTATCCGTTCTGTTTCTTCTGCTTTATATTTAGCAAATTGTTGTTCTGCAAATTCCAGGAGTGCATCTCCCTTTTTATTACAATCTTTTCCAATTTTAATGAAATGATCCAAGGTAAGCATTCTTGACGTTAATTTTGTAAGTAATTATTGTACTTACTCAACGTATGAATACCTACTAAATAATTACAATGTTATTGAACTTGTATTTATAAGTTCCACCAATATATAATATTTTGTAATGATATTATGTGTGCCCACTAATATAAGTCAGAAGTAGTTATGCTATTTATTTATTTAAGATGCCTAATTTATATCACGCATCTAATTTTATCCTTCAATAATTATGAGTATTGTCCCTCCATAATTAATTAATTTAATTAATTATATGTGCTAAGTCAGAATGTAGTACTGGGAAAATGTACTAATAAACATGCAATATGTCTATCATTTAAATCAGACCATAAATTTATATTGAATTATCAGTATATAATATATGTAAGCAAGAAGGAAGGTCACGGATTGACCTGAGGCGAGATTGAACTCAATCTATGACAGAACACAAGAAAAAAAATTGACTGCAAAAAGTAATGACGTCATAGGACTCATGAACGGACATATATTAACAATTCAAATAAATTATAGCAAGATGGAGAAAATACGAAATAGTTACGAACAAATTACAGAAATGAATAAAAATTGGAACTAAATACACTAGAATACACTGGTTATTACTAGACTAGACATCTAACATGCAAGGTTAATTAATAGCAGATCACGGCTGTTTGTGCTTTATACCAGAGCGCTCTTTTAGTTTTGGTGACCGGAATTCTGATACCGGGTATAAAATTTTGTGTGCACCGTAAAAGACTATTTAAGTTTTTGGCGGGGAAAATCAGCTGATGTGTGAGTAAAATCAGTAAAATATAAATCATTACACACTCGTTCTGGATAAACACAGCGCTAAAATTCTTTTGTGTACTATAACTTTGTTCTGTGTTCTATTTTTGATTGCATTTTTATTTGTTTGAAATTAGTTTTGACGGAGTTACAGACTTTTGAAAACAGCGTCATCATTTAAGGAAATTCATAAAATAAGTAATCTTTTTATTAATTTAATATCTAAAAATCGGCCCATTCGTTTGAGTTTATAATTATAAAGACTTCTCGAAGGGAAGCTAAAGATTATTTCCACATACTTTTTTTTTTGGTTTCATGTCTTGAGAATGTGTGGTAGTCAGTTTTGTGAGTGTGGCATTACAAGAACAAGCATATTGTCACCAGATTTTATAGCATTTAAATCCCTTTAAACGCATTCCTGATACCCACAAATCTTAAATAAGGTAGTAAAAAAATAACTTTTTGTAAAGCGCCATCTGTTTTTGCATTTTCATTCATTTATAATGATATTTAGCTACGTATATAAGCGTCAGAAAACATGTAAAGCTATAGATAGATTACTTCCACATAATTTGATCTATCTTTCAAGTCTTGTTAATCTTCTATTTATAATATGAATTTTTTTTTAAATTGTGTGTGAGATAAGGATTGTTCCATTGGTGTTCTTTGGTAGACAATCCTGTGCACACGACGGCTGCCAGCGAATTCTAAGTAACTGTTTGTATATCTTCTTTCATTCAAAGTTACAATGCAGGTAGTAAATTTAGAGAAACCAAATTCTAAATCTAATACCATCCTTTTATCAATGGCTAGAGTCAGAGATACATATGATAATTTAGAAATATTTATGAATGGCATGAAAGCTCAGATAGAGTCACTAAAATATTTAGAGTGGGATGGTAAACAAGTTGTTGTTTTCTTATTCGGGGATTATTTCCTTGTTTTGCTGGAGACACCACAGACATGGGTATATTCCTTGAGCTCCAGACAAACCAAACATTTTCATCAAAGACATCCAGAGAGCATACAACTTGCAAACCAAGAAGTTTGGCCATGTTGATAAGAGATTACAATAGATATATGAAATATGGGAAAGGGAATAAAAGGCAAGTGGCACATTACCATAATTGTTTACACAAACCAATGTTAGAGATTGAAATTGAAAATGTAGCTCCTCCTTACCTTCATATTTTATTAGGCATTGTTTTGAAACACCACAGACTTCTAGAACAGGTAGCTGATACAATAGACGCAAAGATATTTGAGAATTTGCAAGAGATACATGCAAACATTAGTACTTTTAAGAACTTGAAGAGATTTAGTAGGAACTGGAAATAGGCAGAAGAATTAGGAGCTAAAATTGAATTTTTCAGGTAGGTATTGAACTTTGTGAGGATAAGGAGGAGACAGATAATTTTAAAGTTAGACTTGAAAATGCACAAGATGCGCTGGCCAAACTTCAGTTTCAAGATCTGTGTACTAGGTCTGGTCCAGTTTGCTCACACATGGACATGGTTGTAAAGTTTCTTTTCTTCTTTCCACTCTGTAAAGTGTCAGTCGGTATGCTCTGTAAGGAAGAGTGGTGTGTTGTTGAGATCAGGCATGCTCCAGTCTACCCAGCTGTAAATGGGTAACTCACCCTAGTCCTGAGAGGCATGCTCCAGTCTACCCAGCTGTAAATGGGTAACTCACCCTAGTCCTGAGTTAGGGAAGGCAAAGGCTCCAGGGGAAGCAGGCCCTAAACTTGGTCACTCCAACCGACGCAGGATGGTGTATGTATGAAGTAGAAGTGTAGAGTGTGATTACCGCGAATGGTGTAATGTTCGTGTGCTGACCAATATAACCACTCATACACATGTGTCTACAAGGCACCAATGCAGACTGCTGGAATATTTGTTTACTCAATTTATTCAGACGTACACACTGGGACATACGAGTACATCATGGTATGTTGACATATCAATTTGTAGGTATACATAGCAGATCTGAAGTCATGACACATTCAGAAATAATGGGCAGTACATCAAAAGTTCAATGTCATGATATATTATGGCCGCATCCCCCTATCTGACTAAACGCGTCAGTGAAGGCAGATCGGTAAATAACTAAAGTTATTTGACGTCCATAGTTTGTAGCATATATTATGAAACCACGAAAGAGGGGGTTTCTAGCAAGATTGAGATCTCCCTGTCACTGTCCGATAATAGGATAAATAATCTGTTCTCTTGGCAGTGATCAAAACATATGATGACCGAAATCTAACATGGCTGCCTCCCTGAGTTGTCGTTCACTCATTCATAGGAAGGTGAATATAAGCCAGAGTTAATTTATAATGGGTATATAAATGATTTCATAAATGTTTCCATACAGCTCTACGGTGATCAGGTTAATTCACGTAGCCATAACCGCTGTAGGAAAGTCTGTCATCTTTGTCGATACAAAACGCGACCCTAGCGATACGAAGCACAATGTTCCATCTAGGTCGAATCGACATGAGATCATCAAAATAGGGTCTGGCAATACATGGAGTCCGAATTATACATTGTACCGTACCTTAGGAGAGTCTCTAACATAAACTATAGTAGAGATACCATCTCCTTTAGAAGAAAACCACTTCATGAATTATATTTCCTTAAGAATCTACCAGCCCTTTGAAAAATGCGTACCCGCCATTATCACGGTACATCGGAACTCATCACGACTTGTCAAGACAACTCATACTTCCGCTAGACCGGAATAACAAGAATCTAGTCCCTCCTACCCATCCAAAATATACAATATAGGACTGATTCTACTTGTACTAATAATATGTAATACATATGAATTCAGGCCATAAACACAATAAGCAAATTAATATATTTTCTGGCCCTAAAAAATAAGTACAAACGTAAGCGCAATATCCTTGTGCTGGATCAATATCCAGAACGATTACTCCTATAATCAAAAGTGTGAATCAAACATGGATTCTCTCGCTTTTACCATAGACAGCATTTTCATACACAAATGAATGAATGTCTATATTTTTCCCATATTAAATAGCCATATCGATTTTTGTAATATGTGCGTCAAAATATGCACGCAACAATGGTACTAGCCAAACACAAAATCATACAACAGGCTTATAATAGCAGAGCATTTATAGGGAATCACTGCCACAGATATCTCACACAAAAAGTTTCTAAAGATCTTACAAGAGCAATCATTACACAAACACTGAAAATTACAGACAAACAAGATATAACTAACATAGCTTTTATTGCCCAAGAACAATTCAACTCACTGAAAGAAGCATTTGAGAAAGTACACAACAAAATATCACACAGTAAACCAATTAGTAAAGAATCAATAACAGCATCGATAGAGACTTATATGTCTTTGTTCAGAAAGCTATTCCCTAGTAAGACAATTCATAAACAGCACATATTAGAAAAACATTGCGCAGACTGGATCAGAACTCATGATGTATGATTGAGATAATTGTTAGCTCTCATGTTCTGGGGACAATTGGGTGTGTTATTTTAAGGTTATAAATGTGGACATGCAATTTAAACTTTCAATAATTAATGTTTGACGCATGAAACCAAAACAAAACTTTGATATCCATTTTCTGCAGGTTTTCTACTTTTGATTTCTGTAATTTGTTATGCATATTGATTGTGACCGTTTTAGTGTAAATTGAATTAGAAACAAACCATAACAAAATGTAAAAAAAAAACGTAAATTTTACACTATTTCAGACTATTATATCTTCTGTTCTAATTGTGATAAAATGTTTGTTCTTGTTCTAAAATTTACTCTAACATTTCTAGTCTAGCTTTACGCAAAATTAAAGCCGGTATTTATAATAATAAAGTAGCATAAAAGTAATTCAAACATGTTTTGGGGACAATTGGGTGTGTTATTTTAAGGTAATAAATGTGGACTTGCAATTTAAACTTTCAATAATTAATGT
Organism: Oreohelix idahoensis; assembly: GCA_024509875.1. Taxonomy (NCBI): domain Eukaryota; kingdom Metazoa; phylum Mollusca; class Gastropoda; order Stylommatophora; family Oreohelicidae; genus Oreohelix; species Oreohelix idahoensis. The sequence goes on along the minus strand of JAMPIV010012780.1, from coordinate 78,030 downwards.
TTGACGCATGAAACCAAAACAAATCTTTGATATCCATTTTCTGCAGGTTTTCTACTTTTGATTTCTGTAATTTGTTATGCATGTTGATTGTGACCGATTTAGTGAAAATTGTATTGTAAACAAACCATAACAAAATATATAAAAAACGTAAATTTTACACTATTTCAGACTATTATATCTTCTGTTCTAATTGTGATAAAATGTTTGTTCTTGTTCTAAAATTTACTCTAACATTTCTAGTCTAGCTTTACGCAAAATTAAAGCCGGTATTTATAATAAAAAAGTAGCCTAAAAGCATTAATTAAGCCCTATCAAAAGTAAACATCGCCACATGTTTTTCCCATTAGGAAGCTGACCACGTGACCTCTGTCAAGTGGGCTATAAATAGCGCGGTCGGGGAAAAAGGGGAAATAACTAAAAGATCGCTCGCAAACAGCCGTGAGATACGAACGGATGTAATCATCGGAAAGTCGTCGATGGGTTCCTTCGTTAAGTGCAATTAACTGACGGCCCTATAGTGCGATTAAAACCAATTTGGACATCCAGGGAGCCATGAAATTGGTTTCAATTCTCCTCCCAACCATCCCACGAAGTAGGAACAACACATACGGTGAAAACAGATATAACATAGATATATGAAAAATAGAATAGACATGCCTGTACAGACGAAATGGACTTAGTACTGTGTTATCTCATTGACAACAGTCACAAAACTAGACTTATCTTTTAACACGTCGTCCGATGCGATCTTCACCAACGGACTAGACCAGGGTCTAGAACTGTTTGCTCCTCGTTGGCAGATAACGATTTTTCCATCTTTTGGTCTATTGTGATCTTGTATTTTTCATCAAAACTGGAATGCGCTGACTTTGTCCCTTGAGCGTTTGCATGTACGCACGATGTTGTGACGTCAGGTTGACCTTCGTAGTTACGCGTGCCACGTCATATTTATGAAATCACGTGATTGTTTATCGAAAGTAAATAATTCATTCAAAAGTCATGAAAAAATTTTTGGTTTTTTTGTTTGTTTTTCGTCCCCATATACCGGGCACCACTGTTGCGTCCACTGTTGCAAGGTGGTTTGCTCTGAAAAATGTTCCATGTGATATGAATAAAACAATTATAAATTTCTGGTCATTGCTTTTTCCTTGATATGTTAGTTTTTTCATTCAGTGATAGTGCATCGTGCCTTCGATGGAAGATTAAGCGAATGCGGGGGTGGAAGATTCCGAACAATACTTGAACCTTGGAATACGATTGATTTGATAAGTCATTTCATTGAGTCCATACATTTAATTCACAGTTGTACACATCAAGACAATCCATGCAAGTTGATCACAAAAATACATATTATAACTTGATCATATATTGAAGATATATGTAGATATACTACCAGTCCTTGTCCAATAATCGAATTACTGTAGGCAGAACGTCGTAACTATATGTACGCGCAGTTGGTGGTTCCAACGGCCGACAGTGAGATTACGCGTCTGGCAAAATATAATTAATACGGACTGTTAATTCCTTCCAACTTAGGTTTAGTCAATTACTAACCTGGAAACGTTCATCTCTTTCATAGAATCAGTGGACTGACCCATGTCCATATTTACATACAATATAACTGTGTGGCATTCCATGCCCGACACCATAAGAATACAAGGACACGTCTTCTCAGTTCGACGGTCATACAAAAAAGGGTCCCGTCTCTTGGTCACGGTGCGTGACCTACCAACGCTGAACGTCATAGCGTTCAATAGTCTAATAATATTTTACATTACATGCTGTAACCCCTAAAATCGTATGCTGCTAACCTCTAGCAGACGATGCCAATTAAAATACCGTAACAGTAAGTAAGTACTTCACTATACGTCATGGTTGACAAAATGTACAGATTCTCTCACACATCAATGACTTGCTGAGAAAATACAAATAACACAATTCTATATGATAAACGTTAGATTTTCTAATATACAGTAATCAAAATACATTCTTAACTATAAATTGTGGCCGTGTGAACTTTCGGTCCTTATATTGCTAACTCAGCCTTCTTCCGGTATACCAAAACGGTAAAAGAGAAAGGAAATCATACAGTATAATGTCATACATTCCCGTAAAGTGAGAACAGATGTGATGATATATAATTGTAGTAGAGACCTGTTATAAATGTCGACGTGTAATAGGAAATATAGGACAGAACAGTTAAGTGGAATCATGTGGGCATCTGGACAGAATGTCTGCCATCACATTATCCGAACCACGGATAGCTCGCACCGTGAAATGAAAGGGTTGAAGAGCAATGGCATATCGAGTAGATCTCGAGCTCTTCAAGTTTTTACTCTGAATAGCAGTAAGAGCTTTTTGGTCGGTTTCCACAATGAAATGCGCGCCCAGAAGGAATCTTTGTAACTTGAGAACTGACCAAACCATAGCCAACAATTCACGGTCTAGAACCGAGTAATTCCTCTCTGCCGCATTCAGTTTCCTAGAGATATACATTACCGGATGCAGAGTTTCTGAATGCTCCTGCATTAGTGTTGCCCCAATCCCAGTGGATGAGGCATCACTTCGAAGAACAAAAGTCTTATCAATAGTAGGTAATCTTAAGATAGGGGGAGATGAAAATAAAGTTTTAATCTGGTCCAATGAGGATTGGCATTCCTGAAACCAGCGGACTAGATTAGGAGATCCTTTCTTCAATAAGGTTGAAAGAGGTGCCATAATGGAGGATAGATTCGGAATGAATCGTCCGTAAAATTGTATTAAACCTAAGAGACTACGTACTTGTTTTTTCGTCTTAGGAACAGAGATGTTTAGTATCTTAGAAGTATTGTGGTCCTCTGTCTTCAAGAGACCATGACCAACACGGTGACCCAGGAAAGAAATTTCACTAAATTTTACATAGGCTTTAGAGGGTTTTGCAGTCAAATTATACTTGCGAAGAGTAGACAGCAATTAATATAAACCCAAATAGTGATCTTCCCAAGAATCACTGAAGAGACAGATATCGTCCAAGTATGCTATGACATCTGAACGATATGAGAGAATTCGACGCATCATGCGCACGAACGTAGCAGGGGCGTTCATAAGGCCGAAAGGCATGAAATTCCATTGAAATAAACCCCTAGGTGTAGAGAAAGCAGTAAGAGGTTTGGCGCGTTCAGTTAAAGGAACTTGCCAATAGCTTTTCGACAAGTCGAGTTTGGTAAAGAATCTAGAATTAGAAAGTTTGTTTAGTATATTGTTACGCACAGAATTTTTTCCGAAGACATTGTATAATCATTTTCTTTGGACATTGTATAATCATTTTTTCTAAAGACATTGTATAATCATTTTTCTGAAGACATGATGTGTGACCATTCTCCTTATATGGTAGTATCGGTCAACTGTTTCTTGGTATGATTGAAACCAGTGTTGAGGTTGTTATTGCTGTCCATATAGGGCGCGATTTATTACAAATCTTTGTCTGGAATGTTCCTTACATCGTCTCGTTTGATTCTTGCTCAGGTGTATGCGTTCTGCGCATGTCCGGGCGTTAGGTGGGTCTGGGAGGCTTTCCTGTCTGGGAGTCTATGGAAAGTTGTGAAGCAGATAGGACGCGTCTTGCGTCTCTGTGATTCTTTGATAGGGAATTAGGAGCCTTATTGTGAGTTAGTTAGCTTACAAGGTCCTTCCCTTGATTATTCAAACGCCTGGAGGCGTGTGTTTTTGTTGTGTTGATTTCGAAACAAGGTAATACCTCATTTACGTTTCAAATCTGTAATCTAACTTTATGTTTGACAATGGTCGATCTCTGCTCACTTACGAATTACAGAAATAGAGGTTCTTCTACTAGAAGTCACGCCCCAGGTATCTTCATACCTGCGATTAATATGTACACGGGTCATACTTAGCCCGAAGGACAGTTCTATGTTCTATGAACGTCGCTATGTCAGCGATTGCACCTACGTCGAGGTTAGACTTAGAAATGCCTGTAAATGTCAGCTTGACCTACACTCCTGGAACACCATCCTCGTGCGACTTATGATTAGACTCATTTAGCACATCTGAACAGTGAGAGGAGTATTGATGCATTTTTTTGTAATATTGGAGCCAACAGTATAATCCCTTGGCGCCATATCATTATTTGAGTATATGCCAAATGCAATGATGAACATAACTTATGCTAATTTTTGTGAACTGTAAAGTGAAATGGATGTACCGTTAACTGTCCTGTGGAGTCAGATAATAAACATTGGAAACGTCAATAGCAGTTGCACCATTATATGACTTTCCATGTCATGCTCATATGTTATGAACTTGTGAACGACATCACCCACACTCACAGCAACCAACAACAGACCAGACACCTCACACTGCAACCTATTACATCCCTGGTGTCTGTAGGGGTGGTACTCTACTGGGCTGCTGACTATCATCGTAGTGGCATTTTGGCGCCCCTTTATCATTGTAGTGGCCAGTAGTCAGCCTAAATTCCACCCTTATCATAGATCTTCTAATGAAGGCATAGGTTCAGCATCGAACTTCGTAACTTGGTTCAATTTGCGATAATCAACGCAAAGGCGTATGTTATTCTCTTTATTTCGAACAATAATCATGGACGAAGAGTATGCTGAAGTGGATGGTTCAATTATTTTCAATTGTATCATTTCATCCAATTCTTTTTCGACTTGTGACTGAAAATGAATAGGTATAGGATAAGGTCTGACTGTGATAGGATTATGGTCAGTAAGTATTATGTCATGTTCAATGACATGTGTGTGTCCAGGAATGTCGGTAAGGACATCCTGAAACGTTTGTAACATCGAAGAGACTTTTCGATGTTTCTCAGCAGATATATTAGGAGAAACAGTAACGTTTTCCCATGATTCCGTAGAATGAAGTGGGATTACAGGAAGAGGAAGATTGACATCTGAGAAAGTAGTTTCCTCATCCTGTATAACCGACAGGGATGAGTAATGACCATGTGGGACTGTAGAATCGTCCGTCGCCTGGAAAATAGGCTGCAAATAGTCCGGTCGTTCATAAAATTCCGTGAGCATATTTATATGGAAAGTTTTATGCTTTCCATCAATATCGACAACATAGTCGACATCGGAAATTTTTGAGACTATCGTATCTATTCTTATTTGCAAATTGCCTTGCCTTTTCTTTAGCAAATTCGGATGAAGAAGTTGCTAGTTTGCATGCTTCGATAATCTTTTGCCTTAGAGCAATGGCATTGTTGATATGCTCTTTGTGTATATATCGTCTCGATGTTTATCTTGTTTCCTACTAGTCGATGTTTATCTTGTTTCCTACTAGAGTTGCTTGCCCTTATGCTAGCTCTTCTGTTTCTCTTCTTACTACCTCCTACTTCTAAGATGGCGGATTAAACATGTCGAGTTTGTATCCTGTGTTCAAGCTTCGTGATTAAACTTCATAACGTGAGAATGTATGACAGCCAGCCACGTCTCATTATATCTTACAATATTTACTAGACACAACAGTAAATATCAACATGGTGGCAGCGGTGTTTATTTCTATAGATTTCGAACTATGCTGAATGTCTTGTATCACGTGTGCTGACGTCATATACTTGCGGTGAGAGTAAAATAAACTGGTAAAACCAAGTTTAACTCTTCTGTTGGTAGGTTATTGCTTGCATACCATTATTAGACATTTCGTCATGGCAGAACGGCCCATGTTTCGGTTACCACCCTGCCTAGACATAAATAACGTCGAACCAGACACATTTCGTAAATGGAGACGACAGTTAGAACTATATTTGGATGCAACAGAGGCAGCCGCTAAACCTGATCCTGTTCGGGCGCCCATTATTCTTCACTGTGCTGGACCTCAAGCTGTTGAAGTTTTTGATCAACTTGCAGAGGAAGGAGACCACTCTAATCCTAATAAAATTCTCGATTTGCTCCAGAACCACTGCAGCTCACGAAGCAATGAAGTATTACATACGTTCAGATTCTGGAACACACCTCTTCAAGATCCCTTTAATTCCTTCGTAACTGAGCTGAGAACTAAGGCAGATTTGTGCAACTTTAACGACAAGGATCGTATGATAAGAGACAAAATTGTCTTTACTGTTAACAAAAGGTTACAAGAGAAGCTCTTGAGGGAAGCTGACCTCGATCTAAAGAAAACCATTCATATATGCAGAGTTTTCGAGCAAACTGGAAACGACATAAGAGAGATGAGTAATACAGTACAACCTTCTGAAGCAAGGGTTGAAAAGGTACAGAAAAAATCACTCAACCATAAATCTCCCAAGAGAGACACTGGGCATGGCTGCTGGTAAAGCCTGTAAAAGTAACACTGACAGTGGGTACTTTGAACCTAGAAAGGAGTGTCATTACTGTGGACAGAAACATCCATTGATTAAGAAAAAGTGTCCTGCATGGGGGAAGTTTTTCTCAAATTGTGGGGGAAGAAACCATTTCAAAGTTAAATGCAAGAAAGTTCACACTGTTCACACAGAGTCAGTGGAAGATTCTGAAGTTTTTCTTAATTGTGTGAAGTCTAGCAAAGCTTGTACATCTGCACAACTCATTGTCAATGGAAAAATGGTAAAATTTCAGTTAGACACAGCAGCTGATGTGAATACAATCTGTCAACGCTTTGTGAGGCAAGAACAGTTGCTACCCACTAAACAGAGGCTTGTTATGTGGAATGGTACTAAGATGACTCCACTGGGAGAAGTTATATTAACTGCTGAGAATCCTAAGACTAGGACAAAACACAATATAAGGTTTACTGTTGTGAAAAATAAATTCACATGTTTGCTGGGCAACAACACACTGCAGGATCTACAGTTTGTGACAGTCAACACAAACAAATTTATTGCTAAGGTGGCTACTGACATTTCAGAAAATGATCATAACTCTGATAACCATCTAGGTGTCCTGGGTGAAGCTGTGTTGCATATTGATCCTAATATTCGTCCAAAGGCACTGCCGTGCAGAAAAATACCATTTTCACTTAAGAGCAAGGTAAAGTCAGAGCTTCAAAATCTAATGAACAGAGGTATATTAATACCAGTAAAGGAACCGACTGAATGGGTTAACTAAATGGCTGTTGTTGAAAAGTCTGATAGTTCTTTAAGAATATGCATTGATCCTAGACCCCTGAATGAGGCTTTGCAAAGAGAGCATTACAGATTACCAACTTTGGATGATGTATTGCCTGAACTCAATAATGCCAAGATTTTCACAAAGCTGGATATCACGGAAGCATTCTGGCATATCAAACTTGATGAGAAGTCTAGTAAACTTACAACAATGATTACACCATCTGGTAGGTTCAGATGGTCTAGACTACCATTTGGGTTGAAATTAAGCAGTGAAATTTTCCAGAGGCATCTAGCACAAGCTTTTGAAGGTCTTCATGGTTGCATCAATGTTGCTGATGACATAGTTATTGCAGGTTGTGGATCAAACAGACAGCAAGCAATTAAGGACCATGATCTACACCTCACGGTAGAAGAGGAACGACTAAGTAAGTAAGTAAGATCTGAAGCTTAAAGCACTGAAACATAGGTGTAAAGAGAAAGGCATTAAACTGAATGACGTTAAAGCTCAAGAGAAGAAAGAAGAAATTACCTTCATGGGTCACCTTATTACTGCTCGAGGTGTTGAACCAGACAAGAAAAAGGTTGAGACAATACTAAACATGCCCGTTCCTAAGGACTGTCATGAGGTTCGCAGATTTTGCGGCATGATACAGTATCTAGCAAAGTTTCTCAGCAATCTTTCAGAAGTTCTTCATCCAATTAGAGAACTTACACGTAAGGATACTCCCTTTATCTGGTCTGCTGAATGCGAACAAGCTTTCAAGAGAGTCAAGAAACTGATTACTTCTACTCCAGTACTCGCATACTATGATCCTGATGAATCTTTGTGTATTCAAGTTGATAGTAGCAGCTATGGACTTGGGGCTGTCCTCCTACAAAATGGTCATCCAATAGAGTTTGCTTCAAGAGCTCTAACTGAAACAGAACAACGCTGGGCTCAAATTGAGAAGGAACTCTTAGCTGTTGTATATGGTTTGGAACGCTTTGACCAGTACACTTATGGAAGGAAAGTTACAGTCATCAACGACCATAAACCTTTGGCAGCCATCGTTAAGAAACCTCTGAGTCAAATTCCTCGAAGACTGCAGAATTTACTGATGCGCAGCCATCGATATGACTTTGAATTCCAATGGGTACAAGGTTCCGATCTTCTTATAGCCGACACACTGTCCAGAGTTTGTATTCATAATGTCACATTGGATTGCTTAGCTGATAGAGAGAGCAATGCAGGAGCTGATGCACCTGTAAGATTACCTGAAATACCAGATGTGATGATGGAAAAGATTAAAGCTGAAACTCTCAAAGACAGCGTGCTTCAGAGGTTGAAGTCGACCATTTTGGATGGGTGGCCTAAAAGAAAGTCTGATGTACCAGCTGAGCTTATGCCTTATTTTGACATTCGTAACACTCTGACAACAGAACAAGGCATAATACTTAAAGGAGAGCGTATTCTTATCCCAAAAGCACTGAGGCCTGAAATCAAGCAGAAGCTACACGCTGCTCATCTTGCATTTGACAGCATGATGCGCCGGGCCAGAAGTTGTCTGTTTTGGATCGGCATGACGGCTGAGATTCGACAGATGGCTGACAGTTGTCCAGAATGTCAAGAAACGAAGGCAAGGAATACTAAAAAACCTTTAAACCAACACTCAAGAGGTTTATCACCCTGGGAGAAAGTTGGCACTGACATCTTTATTATAGAAGGTCGATATTATTTAGTCCTGATTGACTACTTCTCCAACTTCATTGAAGTAGACTTTCTACCTACAATGACAGCACAGTTAGTCATCAGGAAATTGAAGTCTTATTTTGCTCGTTATGGTGTTCCAAAAGTTATTTTGTCTGACCAAGGTGCTCAGTTTACGTCTGCACAGTTCAGATCATTTACTGCTAGATGGGGAATACTTTATGTTAAATCAGCACCAGGTCACCATAAAGCCAATGGATTAGCTGAATCTGCTGTGAAACTCATCAAGGGTATGATGAGAAAGACTGTTCAAAATAATACAGATGTATATGAGGCACTACTTGAACTTCGTAATACGCCGAGACAAGGGTTTGATCAAAGTCCAGCAGAAATACTGTTCAACAGGAAACTGCGTAACCCTGATACCTTCTGCAGTGAAACCCGTTGCATCTCACAGTAGAGTTATTGAAAGTAGAGGCAAGAGAGACAGATCAGTGAAGAAGTATCATGATAAAACTGCTCATGATCTGACCAAGTTGTCTCACCAGCCAGTCTACTATCAAGACCCTGAACAACCAAACTGGCAACCTGGAAGGATTGATAAGAGGCTCTCTGAAAGATCTTATCTCGTTGAAGGGGAGAATGGAGGTCAATATGTCAGAAACAGAATTCATCTAAGACCTAAAACAACACCTTTCACACCTGATCCCGAGGACCTGGAAATTGATGTCTCCTTTCCAGTTCTGCCCGACCGGCAGGTTGTTTTGCCAGACATGGAGAACACTGGTGAAGCGCATAGCTCCAATCCTACAGAAGATAGTCCTTCGGCTCCAGCTGCTTCTAGTCCTGGGAAAGCTGGCAAAGAACATTCTCTCCTGCCATCTTGCCCCAAGAGACCTCAAAGAGATCGCAAGAAACCCTCTTGGATGAATGACTTTGTTCACTCGTAGAGAAGGGGGGATGTTGATATGGTCTTTGTGTATATATCGTCTCGATGTTTATCGTGTTTCCTACTAGTCGATGTTTATCTTGTTTCCTACTAGAGTTGCTTGCCCTTATGCTAGCTTTTCTGTTTCTCTTCTTACTACCTCCTACTTCTAAGATGGCGGATTAAACATGTCGAGTTTGTATCCTGTGTTCAAGCTTCGTGATTAAACTTCATAACGTGAGAATGTATGACAGCCAGCCACGTCTCATTATATCTTACAATATTTACTAGATACAACAGTAAATATCAACAGACATACTCATATGAAGATTGTGTGTCATCGTTAATATTATCAGCAGTTAAAAGATCGTGGAGCAAAGACATAGGACCGCGCGGTCGCGCGCCAAAGACAAGTTCAAAAGGAGAAAACCCTGTGTGTTCATTGGGAACCTCCCTATAACCAAAGAGAGCCGCGGATAAAACCCTGTCCCAATCCTGAGGATGATCCTCAGTTATCTTCCCAAGTAAAGTCTTGAGTGTTCTATTCAAACGCTCAACTAACCCATTCGACATTGGGTGATAAATACTACTAAGAAACCTTTTAATATGCAGAGTAGACATTACCTGCGACATAGTGTCTGATATAAGTTGAGTGCCATGGTCTGACAATATTTCTCTGGGGAATCCCAAACGAGAAAATATCAGCCAAAGAGCGTCTGCGATATCGGCAGTGGAGATGCTCTTAAGAGGTATAGCCTCTGGCTAACGTGTGCACATGTCGACACATTTAAGGATAAACTGATGTCCTCTGGCCGACTTGATCCTAAAAGGACCAATAATATCTATTGCCATTTTCTGAAACGGCCGAATAGGAATGTCTGCAGCCTGGATAGGTGCTGCATGTCGTGGACCTCTAGATTTGACCTCTTGACATATTTTGCAAGATCGGCAATAAATACGTATGTCCTTGTTCACAAATGGCCAAAAGAAAGCCGCAAGAACTCTCGACTTAGTACGGAAAAAACCCATATGTCCAGCACATTGCGAGTCATGAGCATGTTGTAAAATTTGAACTCTCATACTCTTGGGCACAAGAATTTGTGAATGTGTAGACGTGGTCGAGTCTTGTACCATACGCACTAGTACGCCGTTCTTCATAGTTATCCAAGATTTTCGATTTGTGTTCTGATTTGGATCACCTTTTTTAGCCAGAATGAAGAATTTTTTTAAAGAAATAATATTATTGTCACATAGGTTTTGATCATTTAATTGCCTATTCCCTCTTCTTTTTCTTTTCACCCGTATTCTCCATTTTTATTATCACTCTTTACCTTTTTCCTGTATTTTTCGCATTCGGTGCGAAAAAAATATTTCTTTCCCATCATCGTTCTTCTTTCTCATACTGACTAGTAACCTTATTGCATCAGATGACAGTCGCGCAGGTAGACGTGAATGTGCGAAAAATTCGTTTCGCTGGACATAGAGCAGACTTTATGTCTACATTTGCACCTGTCACGCGCGGGTTTTTCGGGCTGAGCGCTTAGGTAGGCGTTAAAACTGTCACCTATACGGTGTAGAGCAGACATATAGTCTGGGGATTTGAAACTGACACGCGTACATCTTGGTCAGTAGGTGGCAGTTACTACATGTTAGGTGTTAAACGTATCGTTAAAGCCGGAAAGGGGAGAGCATTTCGTTCTACGAAATAATAGTTCATCCTTTGTCTGGTTTAAGATATTAAACCAAGTTTGAAACTTTATTTCATTTCACTCAGTAACTTTGCAGTTAGACTAGAACAACCTTCGTTCGATTTCTAAATAATCTCTGTTAATAGAGATGGCCTTTAGTTTGGTCGAAGTGGTTTAAGTTCTTAGATCTTCTGTGTTTGAGGTAAATATTATATATAATAGATCTCTAGTATTTTGTGAAGTGATTAAGTGTTAAATCGCCGATTTCATTTTAAACTAGTTCTGTGTGCAGAGTGAATATTTTGATAGTTTGTTATTTCTTTAGTCGACGAGTTGCAGTGGAAATACAGAATAAATTATATTTTTAGCTTACTAAACAAGTAGCTGTAATGAATTTAATTTAACTGCTAACTACTCAGTCGAGTATCTTTTTCTAAACTAACTGATAAATGCTAGATGCGACATCAATGAATATTGACGGAATACGCAGATATTCCTAATTCCTGATGATCGATTTTTATACAACTTACTTCACGGGAAGTTTTAAATAATAAGTCAAGTTGTAGGCTTGCCGTTTAAAATGTAAAGTTATAACGAGTACATATTTCTGTATATTGTATTATATGTTGTTTTTCTTCATTCAGTGATTAGTGGGGTGATCCCAACTAGCCAGCGTTTAGTAGCATGAGAGACATATTTGTGAGAAGCATAGACAGTTCCTATCTTTAACCACGTGGGTTTTCTTTTCAAGTAACACTGGTCTGACAGTGCATATGCCATCAGAGAGAGACAGTAATAGCAATCCCACTAACGGTTTCTAAAGACTAGAAATATATATTGGGCTTTTGAGCCAGTTCATATTGCTCCACAAATTTAAATGTACATGCTGCCTGGCGGCGAGAATAGTTACAAGAATAACATTAACATTCCGACAGAGTTTTTGACTAGTATTGTGGTGACCAAATATAGTACCTTCCTGAAAGTAGACACCGATCTGACATTCCTTAAATTCTAGAAAACAAAGCTAATGACATTGTGCTCTGCTAACTTTCGTGCCTGGACAAATTTTATGTGACTTAACAGACATCCGAAAAATAAGAACACCCAAGGAATCGTTCCCTGAGACAGAGAAATTCAGTACGTCTTGTTGGAACTGGGGATTTCTTGGTCGGGACTGCATTTACGGGTCTGTGTGAAGGTCCTAGAATTATTATGTTCCCAGAGGCAGCGAGCAAAGTTGTAAGTATATATGTGAGCACATGGCCATGGCTGAATGAATGAGAGTACGCAGGTCTGAGTGTTATTGTACAGGTGCATTTTGGCACCCATTTGCTGTCTTAACTTTTTTTAATCTGCAGAATTTGTTACTAATGCTGGATTTTCTTTTTTTTCTTAGGCTAAATCAGATTATCCAACTCTGTTAATACATTTACGAGAAAGAAAGAAACCTCTTAGACTCAACCCTATGTATCTATAACTCTTTGGGCCATCATCTGTTCTCTTAACGGGGCTGTGGGCTAAACCTAGAGTAAGATTCTAACGGGCTATCATCCGTGTAGCATTTTTCTGGAATTTTATGACTATTTGTATATGTTTTTCCTTGATGAATTTTTTGGTGTTGTGAGAAGATTTTTTTTAGATGATAATAATAAAATCTCTCTTGAACTAAATCAGTGCGTTGGTCAGCTCGTTCAAATAATATATATAATCATTTGTTATAGTTTCCCACGTCTGTACGTATAACTGTCGTCTTGAATGTGCTTGCACGTGAGTGGATATATATATATATTTACTGTATATGTGTTAGACTGTCTGACTACTTTAGATCTGTCGTAGAAGATAGGTGAGAGAGAGAGAGAGAGAGAGAAGATTTTCCTCTCTCAGAGACAGCCTCTATCACTATTCTACCACCTCACTCGTGGAAATCTATTTCCTTTACAAACTCACACTGTGACTCTCACTCATTCCAACCTATTCAGAAGGGACCAACCCAAGTCTTAATTCTCCTATCACAAATCTACGACAATTATGGATCATAATTTCTACGAATTACGATATATAAAACTATGCAGGCTTACACAAAATGTGAATGCTAGTCTTCACATAAACATTTTCTGAGATCCCAGGAAATTTCCAGCTCCTCTCCTTTGGCTCCCGGCCCCCCTTTTTGACCCCGGGCCCAGGTACGATGTACCCCCTGCACCTCCGCCCGTGGGGCCGTGTTTGGGGGACTAATTGACAAAGCAGTCAGTGACCATCACGCCTGGTAGCGCTTTTAGGACAGGAACAAAATGTCTCCATTTTGCTCGGTCGGTGGCCATCCTTAGTACAAAAGACAATATAATAGACAATATAATAGTATAATAGACTTGATAATAGACAAGTGGTGCCTCTGACAGTATTAAAAACGCCGCATTATGGGAGATAACAAAGACTTTGAGCACGTTAGTATTGCTAAGGGAAGTAAAAATTAAATTTGTTAATTAACAAAGGGAAATAAAAGTAATAATCAAATGTTATTACTTTTATATTGCAAAAGTTGTAATAACATTTTTATTGCTTTTGTAGGGATTAAATACTTTAAAAAAAATGTAATTGTTATGGAATACATAGAGGAAAAATTTATAAATATTTTGTTTTAATAACAAAAGAAATAACAGTTTTAACTAGTTACATTTTTTCAGCCAGTCTTAAGTTTTAGTTTTTGCACTAGTCTTTCAGCTTACAGTTTTAATCAGCACTTGTAAACACATTTAACGCTAAACATGTCTTCCAAGTCAATGGACCTCATACACGAAGACCAGCAGTGTAGCGTCCAGAACAGAAACATCCATCAACACACACATTTCATAAGAGACATAATCACCTACACACACCAGAAGGATTGTCAGTCTTCGGTTCTTTCCCTTGACCAGGAGGAAGCCTTTGACAGAGTATCACACTCATACCTCCACAAAACATTACAACATTGCAACATAGGTGAACACTTCAGACAATGGATTAATATTCTGTACATGAAGCCCGAGAGCAAAGTGTTATAGTGCGTTTCACAATGTTTGTCGCTGTTTAATATTCAATATCTCTGCAACCACTTGATCGTAATTGTTGCAACTTTGCATATGACCTAATGATCGCTATGTCCCAAGGGGGACATTTTTTTCCTCGTTAACAAACTTATGGTTTTAAATTTTCTTTATTTAAAGTATACAAAATCGACCACGACCTAGTCCAACCATGTATTGAGAGGGCTTACCCCTTCATATTTGTGAACTATTTCGATTTAACATCTTGAACGCATTTCAAATGATTTTCCCGGTGTATCAGCTCACTACCGCACTGTTTTGCACCTTACATTGATCCTTCCGGTGTGTTCAGTTACCGTTCTACTGATTGTGTATTACCGTGCATAGGCGTATCTTGCGGTATTCTAGGTCTGTAATACAATGGGTATGAAAGTCACGTTCCTTACACTGCATACAATGGCAGTGAAGATGTATAAATATTTCTGCAGAGAAGCTAAGCGTGGTAAACTGTATCGGAGTCTCTCAAATCCTGAAAAGAGAACTATTCACTCTTTGGGTTTAAGTAAACGCTCATTTTATCAATTACTCAAATCTAATGGAATTCTCAGTTCAATCAATACCAGGACGCAAGGAAGAATGGAAGTAGTAGATAGTTTTGACAGGGGTGTGATTAGAAGAGAGATTTGTAGAATGTTTAATTCCAAAGAAACTGTGACATTAAGAAAACTGAAAATTCGGCCGAGAACACACAATGACATTGATGTGTCGAAATCAACATTATGGAGAACTGTTAGAAGCATTGGCTTTACGTTCAGGAAGTACGCTAGTGGAAGAAACGTCATCTGCGAGAATCCGCACTTAGTATCTATGAGAATTATATATTTACGTGAAGTACGGGAAATGCGTAATAAAGATTATGATATTGTGTATGTGGATGAAACTTGGATCAATGCTCACCACACAAGGGAAAAGGAATGGCAGTTATCAGATGGAACGATTAAAAGATGTGTACCCAGTGGAAAAGGACAACGTCAGATAATGGCACATGCAGGCAGCAGACATAATGGGCTAGTAAAAAATACTGAACTTATTTTCACTTCCAATTATACGGACAACCGGGACTATCATACCGAGATGAACGGTAACATATTTAAAGAGTGGATTGAAAATACTCTTCTTCCGTCCCTAGACAGACCATCCTGTCTGATAATGGACAACGCATCATACTACAACGCTGTGGCAGAAGAAGACAACATCCCGACATCTTCGAGTACAAAAGATGCTATAAAGATTTGGCTTAAAAAAGAAGACATTCCATTTAACGAGGGGTTTCTGAAACCTGAATTACTGTCCCTTGTTAAGAAATCACAAAAGACCAAGATCTTCCATATAGACAAGTTGATTCAACTTCGTGGTCATACGTGTTTGAGACTGCCACCTTATCATTCACATTTAAACCCAATTGAACTAGTTTGGGAAAAAGTTAAAGGACAGGTGGCAGCTGAAAATAAAACTTTCAAACTATGCAATATGAAAGAACTAACATATGCCGCCCTCTCGCAGATAGACAAAGATTATTGGTGTAAATGTGAAGATCATATCTTAAAAGAGGAAAATGACTATAGGAAAAAAGATGGACTGTCGTTCGTTCAGCCGAGAATAGTCATCAATATGTTAGACTCGTCTGACTCAGAATAAGTGTGTAAATACCTTATATGTTTTATATGTTTTCTCCTCCATCTATGTGTATATGTAAACCAATTCATTTCCTTTTTATCTCCGCGATTTCACTACTATACTTAACATACACAGTACTTTCACCTCTTCATGCATCCATTCCCTTTTTAGTATAAAAAGGAACATTTACAACGAATAGGCGTTATTTTTCTCTCAAATATTTCGAAGAAATAAAAAAGGACCTCACGTAGTAATCAGTTAACAAACCCCTCTAACATTCGAATTGTATAGACGCCTATGCCGAAAATACGCAACTTCCTTCATTTACGGGAAATTATTTTCTTCCAGGACGAAATAATTACTTCGTTAAAACGATCAAAGGAATTAGCCGTTGCAAGAAAAGCACACGACCTACAACATTTAATTTTATAAAACCTTTGGGACATTGAAAATATAAGACTACATGCAAAAAATCATGTTTATCAGTGCAAGGAATATGGAGATATTTGAAGTCAATCGTCGACCGACCTTTTTGAAACGCACTATAGTAAATCATACATTAACTAACACCTTCAGGCTAACAAGATCGGTAAGACAGGGATGCCCCCTCTCTCCTTTACTGTATGTTCTTGCATTAGAACCACTACTAGAGAACATCAGAAAAGACAGCTCTATCCAGGGCACTTTCATACAAGGGAAAGGTGAACAAAAGTTGCTCGCCTATGCAGACGACACCATCTTTTTCCCACCAAACAAAAACTCTATAAAGTTTATACTAAAAACATTCACTGACTTTAGCAAAGGTAGCGGAGCAAAAGTAACTGTTCAAAAATCAACAATAATGGGCATAGGCAAATGGAAGAACAAAGCAGACTTTCCCTTTGGACTAACACCAACAAACAACATCAAAATCTATGGTATAACCTTTCCCTCACACCCAAATCGCACACACAGAGACACATGGAAAAATCTAACATCCAAAATACGAGACATGCTGCACAGATACAAATACAAAACCACAACGATTTTTGGACGAAGTTTAATTGTAAATACATACATTTTCCCTAAGCTACTTTACATTGCCAAAGTTTTCGACCCCTCAAAACGGACTATCACGGATTTAAACAAACAGGTCAGAGCATTCGTTTTTGGGCGCACATTTTACAGCATTAAACACAAGACACTAATACAAGAAAAGAAACACGGAGGAACTGCCCTTCAAGACCTAGAAACAAAGATCCAGGCACTCAGAATTAAACACACAGGCAGCATCATCAAACACCCAGAACGACACACACTAGCTCATTATTACATGGGACTCAGACTTTCCAAATTGAGACCACTGAACAATGCAATCCCCCATCACTTCGGCCCTATGCCCTCATTTTATAAGACATGCATACAAGCCATCCAAGGACATGAAAAATTAATTCACCAGAACACAAATGCAATATATAAACATTTAGTTAAACACCAAGTACCACCATTACATCTAAGGATTAAAAGAGGACAGAAATATGCTATAAAAAATTACACCAAAACCTTCACTAACTTGCACAACCCAAAAATCACTGCTAAAGCAAGAGAGGTCACTTTTAGACTAATATACAACATGACACCCACAACAAAACGAGAAGCACACAGATCCAACCAAATAACAAAATGTCAGCTATGTAAAAAAAAAAGCATCCAAGAAACAGCAGATCATTTTTTTTAATGCAGTACAATCACACCTACAAAGAAACTACTGCAGAAAATCGTCGATTTACAAACATCACAAAAATCAGATATATACAAAGCAATCTTCTTAAACATAGTTCAGGGAGCAGCAAATAACTCACACACACATTGATCTTGTTTATTTTATCAGAATTTTGGAATCAGATTTGGTGTTTTCGGAATCTTGCCATGTTTAATCATCGTATTTTCAACGCTGGTTTATTTCTGCACATTTTTCGTCAGAACGTTTTATCAATAACCCCTGAGATGGTACCTCTTCCTTAAGGAGGCAGCCTTGATTCGTAAAACGACTCTTTCTTTCCACAACGGCCCTCCCTCCGTCTCATTACTATCTCATTCTCTGTCTATCCTAACATTTGTAAGTCCGTATGTATGTATATAGTTAGACATACGTGCACCAATACTACACATCCTGTTTCTTTTCCTTCTCACATTTGCTTCTCGGGATTTATACATACCAAAGCCCTTGTCTAAAACATATAAATTCTATCACTTGGGCTTGCATGTGTACAAAAGTACTTGCGAGAACAGAGAAGTTTTGATGTTGCCATGTAACATTTTTATCATGTTTCCTTTGTGTAAAATACTCATGATTTTAAATTGAAAACTTGTTCATGCACTTTCCATGTATTTCACTTTGTAAAATATACACGATTTTGTAAATTGAAAAAAAAAGAAAGAAAAAAAAAAAAGCCCACTGACCATCATCCTTAAACTGAGCCTTTTTCAAGCAACACTGTATCCGAGCACCTGCTGGTACCGGCTTACTTCGGAACACAGGCTTACCTTCCATTTGTGTGTGTGTGTGCGCGACCTCTATTTATCGCACTTCTCCCTTGCACGTTATGCTAAAACGTGTGTTCTTTAAGTAGACCAATAATACACATCCTTTCACTTTCTTCTTCCAGCTTTGTCTCTCCCTGTCCATAAGTACAAAAGCCCTTATAAAATCCATTATGCATGTGTACGAAAGAACCTGCGGGAAAAAAGGAATTTCCTGTAGTGCCATGTAATTTTCAATTAATGTTCTCTCATGTTTACTAACTGTAACATACACATGTCCTGTAAAATTATTGGAAAGACCTTATATTGCAATGTAATTTCATTCTTACTTGTTGTAACATGTACATGGATTTGTAAATTTGCAAAGAAATGAAAATAAAGTTCACTTAAAAAAAAAAAAAAATGTTTTGATTATTTTCCAACGAGACGAAAATCTTTCGCTCCGAACTCTAAATCTATGAGGTCTTTGACACCCCTGCAATTTTACGACCCACGATATTTATGGGACTCTGAAGGTCCGAGATTCGTTGTTGTAGAGTACGCTGTATATTTCCAATAAGTGGTTGTAAGGGTTTTTTATCTTTCTTTCTTTCTTTTTCTCTTCCTTCTCTTTTTAATCAACACTATCATTACCAAAAAATGTAAAATGTGTAACCTTGGAGTACTAGAAAGAGTGTGTAAATGAGTGTGTGCAAGAAAAAATAAGGTAGGGCAATACTGCCAGCTTTAGCCTCGATGGCAAAAGGATTATTACTTATAGAAATCGTGTTAAGGCATGTCTGATTTCTGTGGAAACCTAACGAAATAAAATATCGATTCGAAACTTTGGAAAAATAAAACTAGTTCGAGACTCACTTGTTGTGGATAAAACCACAATACAAAAAAAAAAAAAATAATAAATAAAGGTGGTGCTCCCAGGTTGAGGCCCTTCCAGTGCACTCCGGTTGGGTTGACCCCTGCGATCACCCCAAATGCGGGTGACTCGGGTGCGTAATTTTTTCGTAGGGTGGACTGCGTTCGCGCTATCCCTGACATACAAATAACGGGTGGTTTAGGATGTATTTAATTAGAAGACATGTTAGCACGATAGGAAACATACGTTACATTATTCGAAAACTTACTGAGAAAGTCACGGAATTATAGAACGACTTGCGAGTCACACGGTTTGTCAATATACATGGCAGGATGTTACCTAGGCCTATAGAGATCTTCAGCATGCTAGAAAATACACTGGGTGACAGAAATCTGAAAATTAAATGCAGAACATTTCTGAAATTCTTATGTGTAAAAAATCTGAAATTTGGTTTTGTAAAAAAAAAAAAAAATGTCTATAGAAATATATCTGCGTGCAAAGAGCTTGCCAAAACAACCATTTCGGCTTACCGCCCACATGGTCAGAATAAGATGGTAATTAATCATCTGGAAAAGCTGTTCGTTACAAATGATGCAGATACAATTTTGCGTGAATTGGATGTTGAACACCCAGCTGCAAAAATCCTGGTAATGGCCTCACAGCAGCAGGAGCATAAGTGTGGAGATGGAACCAACTTTGTGTTAGGTTTTACTGGAGCTTTGTTAGAGAATGCGGAGGAACATTTACGAATGGGCCTGTCTGTTGCTGAAGTCACAGAAGGTTTTGAGATTGCAGCAAAGAAAGCCCTTGAAATTTTACCAGGACTGTCAATTGGCAATATTAAGAACTTGCGCAACAAAGAGGAGGTACTACCTGTTATTCGTACAGCTGTCATGAGCAACCAGTACGGCAATGAAGTTTTCCTTTCCAATCTCATTACCGATGCATGTATCTCAATTCTTCCAGAGAAGGTTAGTTTCAATGTAGATAACATTAGATTATGCAAAATATCGGGCTCAGGTATCTTAAAAATGGACCCCTGAAGGAAAACGAAAGAGAGGCCGACCAAAAACAACCTGGCGGAGGACTGTGGAGGCTGAGATGCAAAGAATGAACCAGAGTTGGGGCACTGTACGAAGGATGGCCGTTGACCGATCAAAGTGGAATCAATTTATTGTTGCCCTACAAGACGCCACTAGGCGTGATGGCCACTGACTGCTTTGACGGTCGGCGGCTAAGGATCAAAGAAGAAGAAGTATCTTACAAAGCAGTTGTCCAGGGAATGGTTTTGAAGCGACAGGTTGAAGGGGAAGTAACCAGCGTTGCCACTCAAGTTCTAGAGATAAACCCAGATGTTCTTCTAAAAAAAAACCCAGAAATACCCAGATTATTTTATGCCTCAAATACACGGGATGGACGATGCTTACATAATCTTTTATGTGCATCTTTAGCACAAATAATCTGTGTGCTACCAATTTTTGTGTATTTCTTCATTTTTTTTAATTTTTTTAATTACCAAAAATTCACAGTTAAATAAAAATGATTTTAATAACACCTCAATATATGAACTCTTGAAAATGAGATATTTTAACAGTAATATACTTACATTAGTTACATTAACAAAATGTTCCTCAAATTAAATATAAAATGTTAGTTTTAACTTGTTACTGTTGAAAAATGTCACTTATCAAAGACTCGGCATCCGTGTCGACAACTTCTCCTTCGTCAAGATCATATGCATGAATTGACAACGTGGAATCTTGATTGTGTAGTTCCAAAATCTTTGCATATCTCTGCCGACAACGTCCTTCACGCACATCTTTAACCACGCTTTTACTAGGATTAAACTTTTGACAAACTCCATATTTGGCAACTGCTTGTTTGGCTAGTATTCGATTGGAAACTGTTTCACACAAAAGCTTGTTGGTTTGTTTAGTTTTAACTAAGTTAACCTTCGAAAACACTCTTTCTACGCATGCTGAGGAGTGAGGTAGTGCCATAAGCGTGCACATGAGGTCAGCCAAAACATCAAATTTCTTCTGGTTATTAGCATCTGTTACTTGTTGCAGTCCCAGCCAGAATGCGGGCGGATCCTCATCCACCAGATGTCCAAGATCTTTTCGGTACGATGCCAGTTATCGCCATTGATCAGACAGACGATCAAGGCTCTCTTCTGAAACAACTGTTGGGAACTGCGCTGCTAATGGAATGACAGAAGGTTTATTGATCTCGAGAGCTTGCTTTGGATCCAACAGCTGCATTTGCGCCAGAACACTGTTTTGTTCAAGTGGGAACCTGCGTCGTATTTGAGTACAAAGTTCAATCAGGTATGCCAATGCATACTTGCGAAACTGGACTTCTTTATATCGTAACGGTTGTCGCATTAACTGCGCTTCACATCGTCCACCCAGCTCAATGTAATTCAGTTTCTTGTGCACCTGTACATCCGAAGGATCAATGTCGGCAAGAGTGCGATGCTCATGCTGCAATACTTCCTGCCTAATAAACATACTGAGAAGAAAATGATACAC
The DNA here is from genome assembly GCA_024509875.1 of Oreohelix idahoensis. Taxonomy (NCBI): domain Eukaryota; kingdom Metazoa; phylum Mollusca; class Gastropoda; order Stylommatophora; family Oreohelicidae; genus Oreohelix; species Oreohelix idahoensis. The sequence goes on along the minus strand of JAMPIV010012780.1, from coordinate 56,057 downwards.
TCTTGTTACACTCGTGTACACTTTGTGAAGACGGAAGTTCTCGGACTGGAATTCGATGTTCATGATGTTAACTTTACCCAGTATGTAGCCGACAAATAGAAGCATGTGCTTCGTGCCAACAGTGTTCATTGTCTGCAGGATTTGCCCCCCACCGTCGACGTTGTGCACTGAAGCTTCGGATTGGAAATACAAGTGCAGAGCATCCCATTGCTCAAGGATCCTCTCAATGACTGCTTCACGGGACAGCCAGCGTGTTTCACACAGCTTCAACACTTTATGTTTCTGTGCCTGAACTACATCTTGTATTAACTGGAACTGGAGATTTCTTTTACTACTACGCGAAAAATAGAAGCAGACATTCTTTATGAAAATTTCAAGCCAAGATGGTTGGTGGTTGCTGGCAGCATTTGCACAAAGTGCAAAACAAAAAAATGAGCACAATGAATGACAAACACAGCCGATAACAAAGGCATGTGGAATCTCTTTCTTCAGATGTGCCTGTAAACCACTTGCAGTCCCCATCATAGTGGCACATTTGTCTGCAGCAAAACCAATGACATTACTTATTGCATGCGTGCTCAACAATTTCTTAACAGCTGTAAACATGCCAAGACCAGTCCCATCCTCCACCTCAATGAGGTCTAACAGTGAATTGGAGCCGCGCTAGCGTAGTGGTTACAACACCGCTCTGGCGACCGGGTGATTCAGGATCAAACCCGGGCGACGGCATTTGAGGATTTTTCGTCGACCGGGATTTGGATTGGATTACTCGAGACCTGGCGAGGACATTTGAAGGAGTGTCGTCGACCAGGGACTGGCGGCTCCTGAGCCGACCCAGCTCTAATGGGTACCTCCGAAAACGGCGAGTATATGCCTGAATGGCGAGGGACACTTGTCTCTGTACAAGAAAATAGGATACTCACGTAAAAATCAATGTCAGGCTAGACATTAAAAAAAAAAATAATAATAATAATAACCTGAGATTTCGCCTCGAGTATTAGCGGGCGTACGAAAAAAAAAAAAAACAGTGAATCAACTACTTTTTTTGTTTTTGTGTCACAGAATCGCACAACGTCTGCCAACAATTGGTTCGTAGAAATATCATCAACGAGTATAGAAAATTTCTGATTTCTGCAAATATTTATAACTTCAAGCCGCTCAAAATGAGCAATGCCGTACTGCATCACATAGGCAGCCTTGGTGCGCTTCAATGACATTTTTTTTAGCAATTGTGCTGTCTGGAAATATCTGCTTGCAACATTCAATCAAATGATCAGCTTGCGAAAACGGAGTATTATGTTCTGCCATGAAAGCCGACAACACTATCTCCGCTTTAGCAATTTTGTCTTGGAGACAGGGCTCTTTTGGTTTGATGAAAAACTTGTTAATGTTCAGAGTTTTCCTTTTGGCTTCGAAGTTTTTCATGTGCTTCTGTGTGCTTTTATGTGTCAATAAAGCTGTTTTGTTGGCATTAGTTAATGTACAGGAACAGACCGTACAAATCGCAGCATAGCGGCTTCACTTTTTTACGCGGTGGCGTGTGTGTCTGTTGCAAGTGGAACTTATGGAAGGGGAAGTAATCTTTAGAATGGTTTTTTAGACAAATTAAATTTCGAGTTGCAATGCTTGATTAAGCGGATACTTGTCTGACTTTAGGATATAATTATCTTTTCCTATTTTTCGGGTGACAGAGTACAGATAAGCGTGTGAACGCTGTTTAATGTATTTATTCTGTACTGTTTTGAGTCATGTGAATAGCTCGCTAGTCTGCATGTGTTATCGAGAACGGTGTTCAAGACAACCGAATCTCGTGACGGGTTTTTTGGCGGGACTAGTGTGTGATTTAGGGAGTTGTGTTTTGGGCGTGGACCGTGTAGGTCGAGTCCCAGTGTTTTTTTGGATAATGTATGCCTACGTAGGATTTGAGAAAATGTCGACTTATATATTTCGCTGTGTGTACAGCCTATGTGATACACTGCAGTGAAGATTTGTTTAGGCCATATGAACCTTATTATAGCTGCCGTGTGATGCAGGCTTTGCTATGTATTGAAGTACTTTTGTAGGCCATATTTTGAAGATTAATGAAGCTGCCGTGTGATGCAGGCTTTGCTATGTATTGAAGTACTTTTGTAGGCCATATTTTGAAGATTAATGAAGCTGCCGGGTGATGCAGGCTTCGCTGTGTATTAAGGTACTTTTGTAGGCCATATTTTGAAGATTAATGAAGCTGCCGGGTGATGCAGGCTTCGCTGTGTATTAAGGTACTTTTGTAGGCCATATTATGTTTAGCTGCAGTATGAAGATTTGTGAAGCTGTTAAGCTATTATCAGTCCAGGATTAGGACAGGCCATATTATATATTAACTGCAGTGTGGAGATGTATGAAGCTATTAAGCTATTATTAGTCCAGGATTAGGACAGGCCATATTATATATTAACTGCAGTGTGGAGATGTATGAAGCTATTAAGCTATTATCAGTCCAGGATTAGGACAGGCCATATTATATATTAACTGCAGTGTGGAGATGTATGAAGCTATTAAGCTATTATAAGTCCAGGATTAGGACAGGCCGTATTAGGTATTGATGCAGTGTGGAGATTATATACTATGATTCGTGTTTTGCTGTCGAATGTGTGTCATTTATGTCATCGTATCTGTGTTGTAACGGAATAAACAGTATCGAACTGTTCCAGTCGTTTGCAACCCTTCTTGACTCCTGCATGTACCCTTATGTACGTACTGTGGTGTGCGAACATATCAACACACACCCAGGTCAACATTCCAGACACAGTGACAGGTCAGCAGCACACATATATTGAATTAGCCTGTGTGGCGATGATATAGACCAAACCACTACACTCGCAACAGTGGGTGTAAACAGACTAATAACATTAACGTTTAATTACATTCAGTGAGAAACCAGCAAATCTAGTTTGTATCAGTGTCGTCATGCTACCACAACTACCTAGCGTACCTTCATCATCGCTCATTTTATAATCGTATAATAACACCTGCACAATGGGCTAATCACCTGTTTGTCAAACATTTTGATTACATGTTTTGCCCAGGAGCCTTGTGCTCTTTGGGTCACCTCTACACTTCGTTTTACGGAGTAGAAGAGGTTCCGATTACGAGATGAGATAATAACACCCAAAAAAACAACAATATGCTGTTTATCTATTTAAGTCTAAAATGTAAAAAGAATACTTTAAAACACATAGCAAAAATGACTGAGTATTGCAGATGACAGCCATTAACAGAATAACAGGAAATAGATAGCTGATGTAAACGAGTAAAAAAACAACGTCATTGATGTGGTTAAAAACAAGAATTAGATTTAAGTGGAATAAAAAATATATAGCACATAATGTTTTACATTTAATTATAATATACATATAATGTATAATGCTCAGTGCACAGAATATACATACATTCATCATCATCTCAACCCATAACCCGTCATGGGTCGTGGGGGTGCCATGGTGGAAGCATCAGCAGACAGGGTCCTCCACTGCTCTCTATTCTCAGCAATGCGTACAAGTGTGGAGAAACCGTGT
>JAMPIV010012780.1:0-47500 GCA_024509875.1 Oreohelix idahoensis | reverse complement strand
AATACATTTGTATTACAACATATTATGATATTAAGGACAGACCTAAGTCTGAAAATATATCAGGAAAAACTAGGACACAAGGTTTAACTGGAATCATGTGGGCATCTAGACAATATGTCCGCCATCACATTATCCGAACCACGGATAGCTCGCACCGTGAAATGGAAAGGCTGAAGAGCAATAGCATAACGAGTAGATCTCGAGCTCTTCAAATCCTTACTTTGCATCGCCGTAAGAGCTTTTTGGTCGGTTTCCATAAAGAAATGCGCGCCCAGAAGGAACCTTTGTAGCTTAAGAATGGACCAAACCATAGCCAATAATTCACGGTCCAAAACCGAGTAATTCCTTTCTGCCGCATTCAGCTTCCTAGAAATATACATTACAGGATGCAGAGTTCCTGAATATTCCTGCATTAGTGCCGCTCCAATGCCAGTGGAAGAGGCATCACTACGAAGGACAAAAGTCTTATCAATCGTCGGTAGTCTTAAGATAGGATGAGATGAGAACAAATTCTTAACCTGATCCAATGAAGATTGGCATTCTTGGGACCAACGCACCATATTAGGAGAACCTTTTTTCAATAACGTTGAAAGTGGTGCCATAATGGAGGACAGATTCTCAATGAATCTTCCATAGAATTGTATCAATCCCAAGAGACTACGCACTTGCTTTTTTGTCTTCGGAACCGAGATATTTAATATCTTTGAAATGTTTTGGTCCTCTGTCTTCAACAGACCATGACCAACTCGATGACCTAGGAAGGAAATTTCACTAAACCCAACAAAAGCTTTAGAGGGTTTAGCAGTCAAACTATGCTCACGTAGAGTAGATAGCAATTCCTTCAGACCCACATAGTGTTCTTCCCAAGTATCGCTGAAAAGACAGATGTCGTCTAAATATGCAATGACATCTGCACGATCTGATAGAATTCGTCGCATCATGCGCACGAAAGTCGCTGGGGCGTTCATAAGCCCGAAAGGCATAAAATTCCATTGAAACAGACCCCTAGGTGTCGAAAAAGCAGTGAGAGGTTTGGCGTGTTCCGTCAATGGGACTTGCCAATAACCTTTCGACAAGTCTAGTTTAGTAAAGAATTTAGCTTTAGAAAGTCTAATAAGTAGATCATCTAATAACGGCATAGGTTCAGCATCGAACTTCGTAACTTGATTTAATTTGCGATAATCAACGCAAAGACGTATGTTATTGTCTTTCTTTCGAACAATAACTATCGACGAAGAATAAGCTGAAGTGGATGGTTCAATTATTTGTAGTTGAATCATTTCATCCAATTCTTTCTCGACTTGTGCTTGAAAATGAATAGGTATTGGGTATGGTCTTACTCTGATCGGATTACGATCAGTAAGTATGATGTCATGTTCTATGACATCTGTGTGTCCAGGAATGTCGGTAAGGACATCCTGATATGATTGTAACGTAGAGGATACTTGACGTTGTTCCTCAAAAGACAAGTTAGAAGAGACTGTAACGTCTCTCCACGATTCCGTTGAAATAAGTGGAATCGTAGGAAGAGGTAAGTTCACGTCAGAAAAAATAGTTTCCTCATCCTGTATAACGGACAGGGATGAGATGTGACCATGTTGAACTGGAGAGTCGTCCGTCGCCTGGAAAATAGGCTGTAAATAGTCTGGACGTTCAATAAACTCTGTTAACATATTTATATGGAAGGTTTTATGCCTTCCATCCACATCGACAATATAGTCGACATCAGAAATTTTCGAGACTATAGTGTATGGACCCTTCCAAGAAATGAGAAGTCTATTCTCTCTTGAGGGCAGTAAGACATATGCTTTGTCTCCAGGACAAAGTTGACGTAGGCGTCTTTTCTTATTAGCAAATCGCCTAGCTTTTTCTTTCGCAAATTCGGAAGATGAAGTTGCTAACCTGCACGATTCGATAATCTTTTCTCTAAGAGCTATAACATATTCATATGACGATTGTGTATCATCGTCAATATTATCGGAAGTTATCAAATCGTGTAACAAGGACATTGGCCCGCGCGGTTGCGCGCCAAAGACAAGTTCGAAAGGAGAAAACCCTGTATGCTCGTTGGGAACCTCTCTATAGGCAAAGAGGACTGCAGGTAAAACCCTGTCCCAATCTTCAGGATGATCCTCCGTTATCTTGCCAAGTAAGTTCTTTAGTGTCCTGTTAAGACGTTCTACCAATCCATTGGACATTGGATGATAAATACTACTGAGAGACCTTTTAATGTCTAGCGTAGCCATTACCTGAGACATAACGTCCGAAATTAACTGAGTGCCGTGATCCGACAGTATTTCTCCGGGGAATCCCAGACGAGAAAATACGAGCCAAAGAGCATCAGCGATATCGACAGTTGATATGCTCTTCAGAGGAATAGCCTCTGGCCAACGCGTGCACATGTCCACGCAAGTGAGGATAAATTGGTGTCCTCTGGCTGACTTAATTTTGAACGGACCAATGATGTCTATAGCCATTTTCTGAAACGGCCGAATCGGAATATCTGCAGCCTGAATAGGAGCAGCATGTCTCGGACCCCTAGACTTGACCTCTTGACAAATTTTGCAAGATCGGCAATAAATTCGGATGTCTTTATTCACGAATGGCCAAAAGAATGACGCAAGGACTCTAGTTTTAGTTCTGGAAAAACCCATGTGTCCCGCACACTGAGAATCGTGTGCATGCCGAAGAATTAAGGCTCTCATACACTTAGGCACAAGAATTTGCGAGTGCATAGACTTGTCCGAGTGTTGTACCATTCGTACCAATATACCATTCTTCATAGTGATATACGATTTGTGATTCGTATTTTGATTGGGATCCCCTTTCTTTGCAAGAAGGAAGTATTTCTTCAAAGAAGGATCCTCTTCTTGACGTTTAACAAACGAGTCATGGGAAATCACCAAGTGCTCGTCTTGGCTATCAACTTCATTACTATTATCAGATGAAGTTGGGGGATTAAGAGCTTGAGCTCTTGTCACCACTGCATTGACCGTTTGAATGTTTTTTTCTTCCCAACTAGAAATTTGTTGCGGGGTGCATTCCTTAACCCCATGAATACGACCGATTATAAGATCCGCAATAGGATTAGGAAGAAGACATGCATGGACATCTCCTGTGAAGAAAGGAGTGTCAATCCTAATAATAGCAGTAGGATAGCTTTCCATAGTACCACCAAATGTAACACATTTGATTGTTTTTTCCCGTGGCACAGCAAGGATCTATCAGAGACTCCTTAACCCCGACGGTAGTACATCCCGAATCGAAAAGTACTGAGACTAGCCTATCATTTATTAGACCTTTATGTAAGATGAGAGATCCTCTCCCATCATGCGCAACTGTAGCAGGTAGAGCAGGAAGAGGGTGACCACAACTTAGCGTAGATACAGTTGATGAATCGAACAATGTTAAGCATTGGGGGCATTCAGTTGCTCTCCCAAAATCGAAAGCACAACCAGTGATAGCCCTAGAGTTACCACTATCATTTGCTGTATTACAGGCTCCATCAAACTCTTGTTGTGCAGAGTTTGCCTGTTGGTAAGGTCTTTTCTTGTTAAACCTAGGTCTACCTCGATTATCATTTCCCCTGTAGTTATTTTGACTATCATTTCCCCTGTAATTATTTCGATTATCATTTCCCCTGTAATTGTGATCATATTGTCTATTGTACTCATCATTCCGGTTTGAATCCCGGTTTCTAAATTCACCATCGTCATAATCTTGACGTCGAGAATGATTACCTCGAAAATTTGAATAGTTATTATTTGGATAGCCTTTACGAAAGTGTCTCAAATTATTACCACTAAAATTACGAGAACTACCATCTTGTCTCCACTGCATAGACGAAGAACCATCATGTGTTGGATTACTCCGCTTCTGAGTGTAATTTTGATTACTTCCCCTATTCCAATTTTGTTGAGCACCCTGAAATTTTTTTCTGAAATTAGGGCCATATGGTGTTGCCGAAGCAGCTGGCAACCCTTCTTTCACTTTAGAATTGCTAACTGTAGCATGGGGATGTGCTGTGGCATACTGACAACAGTATTCCTCCATTTCTTTTAAGTTTTTAGGCTTACGCTCATGAAGGAATGCAAGAAAAGAATCATTAACAGATGACAAAACCTTATCTCGCAATAATAAGTCCATTAGACCTTCATATGTTTTCTCAATCTGAGACAACTCAACCCATCGTGTAAATGTACGACGTATCTTTGTAACAAAATCAGAGAAATCTACTCCATTTTCTGGCAACATTGTCCTAAAACGAAGACGATAGTCTTCTTGTTTTAATTGGTATTTCTTTAGTAATGCTGCCCTGACAACATCATAATTAGTCCTCTCATGTTCGTCTATTGTCATAAGAGTAGTCACTGTGTCACCTGTAAAAAATGGCATCAGTTGTTCAACATATTTTTTCCTTTTTTATGTTATGCGTATCGCACAAAAATTGGAATCTATCTAGATAATCTGCTACGTCATCCTTTAAAGGATTGAAATGAGGCAATTTAATCCTACTAACAAACTCCTTTGTCGTACTCGAAGTTGTTTGCTGAGCACCCGTACTCGCCAATTTCAATTTCTCTAACTCCAAAATTGCGAGTTTTTCATCAAGTTCCATCTTCTGTTTTCTTTCCTCATGTTCCATTTTTCTAATTTCAGCCTCAGCAGCAGCTTGAAGTTTTTTTTCCTCTGCAGCAGCTTGAAGTTTTTTTCCTCTGCAGCAGCTTGAAGTTTTTTCCTCTGCAGCAGCTTGAAGTTTTTTGTCTTCCATTTCCATCTGGAATTTTCTTTCATCAGCTGCAGCTTGAGCTTTCCTCTCCTCAGCAGCAGCTTGAGCTTTTCTCTCCTCAGCCTCTCTTTGATACCTTCTTTCTTCAAGTTCTAATCTTCTATTCTCAGCTTCTAGCTTCTTTAGTTCAGCTTCTGCTTTCAATTTAATTTCCTCTTTTTGTTTCTTTTCTTCTGACTTTAATGCAATGGCGAATTGAGCAGATGAATATTCTTCCAATTCTTTACCAGACTTACCAAGGGTCAACCCTTGCTGGATGAAGAAATCCAATGTAGACATTCTGTCTAATGAGATCAGAAACCTGAAAAAAAATTAAATAAATTACCTTATCCCACTTCAATGGGAGACAAGTCTGAAATGCTAGACTTGTATACTCACTTCACTTTATTTTACTGTCTCAATCTTTGTAGATAACAAGTCTTTTATCAAAGAACTTGTATAAATATCTTATATAATATTATTTAACAAACTCTATATGAAGAGTCTACCTTATCAATAATATCAAAACATGACCAAGTATGTGTATGTAGACTGTGCATGACAGTAATGTAGTACAACCAAAAAAAAAATACAAAGACAAAAATACAAAACAATACAAATGGCAACACTGTTTTAACCAAAAATGTGTAGAGAAATACACAAGAAAGGAGAGACCTACAGAATACAAACAAAACAAATCGACAATCAAAACTGAAAAACAGACAAAATATTACAAAAACAACGTTAAGTACAATTACATCACAGCTAACATCAATAGCGACCAATTGTCACTAGCAAATTTCCAAATTAAGAAAATTTGCACCTACAGACCGCTTACAGTAAGCCTCGATCAAGTGGCATATTTACCGTAAGACCCACCAACCGAAAAACCCGCAGAAAAATACACAAAACAGTAGAAGTGACATAAACATATAGCAATCAATTTCAATGTGTTGCAGAACAAGTTCAGTCACAGCTGAAACTAAAATAAATTTCTTGCTCCTTGCGAACACAGAAACGAAATGTCAAACGCGCACTGAACGTCAAATCCACTGTAACATAAAGTGGTATTCACGAACCAAAGTTACTATGACCTTCTCAAATTAGGGCTTGCACATTGAATGTTTACAATTTCACGTACTGTTTACAGACACTTGACCTCCAACAATGTAGCTTGAATACTCTGACCTAGAAAAGTCTGTTGTTGAATGAAACGTGTAACAACCCGCAGTACTGTTTACAATAGGAACCCGCCTTCTATGCAGTTATGGTCCACGTAGCAAATGCCTAGTAGTTCACTTCAGTACTTGTCTTGTTATGCTTTATGTAGCATTATAATATAAATGCTCGTACTGTTTATTTGTGTCAACCGTTGATGACCTATATCTGTCCTGTTGTAGCCAAAACTTGCAAGTATAGAATTAGCGCTGTGTTACGGCTGTCCCGTGTGTAGCTTAGACCCAGAGATCAGAAGTGTAATGTGTACTTGTCCTTCTTGTAACTTTCTCGACAAAACTGGAGACATCATACATGTAACAGCCAACCAGGAATGTAAATTTCTGAATCCATAAATGTCAACAATAATGTCAAATGCTCGCTCTGTTCTTTTTAAACCCACAGATCTGGTCCATCAGAAATGTAAGTTTCTAGGCCACATTGGCGACAAGAAATGTATCATAAGAGCCCACGTAACTGGTCCACCAGAAATGTAACTGTCTTTTTTTTCTTGTTGAGGTGATCACTGGCCCAAGACAGTTTACATGTTGTTAGATGTGTAGTGCGAGCGTATGATGAGTTGAGTGTGGGTGCGAATGAAGACGCGAATGTGTTTAGGCTCGTATAGATGTAGATCCTGCAACCCATACTCTCACATGCAGTAATCAAGGATGCTTTGACACTGCAGGCATGTTTCAAGACATTTATTGACGGGAACACACATAATATCAACAGGAACAGTCAGTGTAACAAGGTCATGCTGACCTGACATCGATAGGTATACATTTGGCATTCAAAAAGGTAAACATCAGAATAGACGTGCATGGTCAATAGCAAAGTTCTTCAATAATGACAGTTCGTAGCGTCGCCCTTGGCGTCTCTGACTAAACGCGTCAGATGCCTTAGTTACCTTGACACACAGGTGCAACTTGGCACTCCCTGCCAATTGCACATATCAGGCTGTAGTATAATAGCCGGAAGCACAGGCCTCGTCCTAACGTCGGCCGTGTACTTCTGTTAAATAGGTTATCATCAACCCTGCAGTAATACTTATTGTAGATAGAAGTTCCGCCAATCTGCGGCTCCCACAATATATCTTCGTCACTGGATTTCTGGACAATATAAGACTAACAGTCTTGGATGGCTACCTCGAGCACAAATATATAAGTTCTGAAATGGCGGATCCGTGAACTGCTGTTCACCCTAGGTAATCCTTTACATGTTCTGCCACCGAAAAGCGTAATAATGCATAAAGGTCGGTATTACCTGGTAAATGAATCCTCAGAACTACACAAGGAATTCTGTCGTCATCCCGACGCACAGAGATTCACTGGGGAAAACTGCCATAGCAGTTACTTCGAAGATTCTCCCCGAAAAACAATGGACTCTTGGTCCCTTCAGAAAAACAGGACCTCCCGGCTTCCCGGAAGTATATCTCACTCCCGCTTAAAAAACCTTCCCATAGGCCCACGCCGAACTGTCCACCTCTGACCCTAAAGGTCAAACGCAATGAATGAATAAACAAGGGAAGACAACCCCTAATCAACCTGACATCGCAGGTAAAGACACAATTATACTTATGATACAAACATAAGCAAATAACTTGACAGATGACTCCGTCGAAAATGACAGCAACATTTATCTTACATTTTCAATAAATTGATTTTGGGAAAAAAATATTCTATTTTTGACGTGTGTGCATTCGCACGAAAGAAGGGGGAGGGGGGGAAGGAACACAGCCAAGCCAGCGTAGTCTGCGCTGTCTAAGAAGTGTATACGTGCTTAGAAGACCAGCACGTGACAACACGTCGACATTAAATTTAGTTCTACTACATCTCAGGAGTCCAATTTCACTGATTTACGATGTCAGAATTCGGAGCTTGGATCAAATAAAATGGCTTCACGCAGCCGCGAAATCTATTCTGAATGGTGCCTCCTGGGACAGAGAACAAAGTTTGGGTTCATCCAGTGCGAAGCAAGAAGAGCACGACTGGGAAAATAAAATGGAATATGACATCAGAAAGGCAGGGTTATTTTATAAAACAAACACGGCAAAATGCCAAAAAAAAAAAAAAATGTCGTCATGATACCTTCACTGAAACGTCTTAGCGGAAAATTGTGTCTATTCGGGGGGTTTTTTTTTTTGGCCTCGTTTTTTAAATGTGTTTTCATTGTCCTTTCACTGAAAATGTTTAGTCCGTTCAAGTGTTATGTTTTTTTTCCACATCATTTTTTTCTTTTCTTTTTTTACTATTATCACTATAAAAAGAGTGGGCTATAAAGTTTTCAAGAACGGGGGTGTAGAAGTTACTGGCCACCACTGTAGAAGACCCGTGTATATGGTTTTATGTGAGAGACTTCTATGTTTGGACAGCACTTGTCATCACTGCAACTGGTTTCCTTTGAGGCTCCAGGAGGAGCACGACATCTGCGTTACCACTGTAAAAGTTAGTGGGAGCTGCTGTAAAGTACTGGATCAGTCACTGTAAAATATGATGAATTTCTGCTTCTCCTTACGCAGACCAGTGGTTGATTATGATGGGTGCTGCAGGTGGAGCAAAGGTCAACCCAACCGACACAGGATTATACAGAAATGGAGTGAGAGTGTGAAGTGTAACGCGAATGCTGGAGTGTTCGTGTGTTGACCAATATACTGCACTCATTCACTCATAGCTATAAGACACCGATACAGACTGCGGTGGTCGTTTTGTACTGTTTATTCAGGACACACACACTTGAACAGCACGGAATACAGTCAGGAGCATGTTGACATAGCAAATCATTAGGTAGTAGAATGGTAGATCATCTTTCATGTAGCATACAAATATAATGGGTGGCATGAGATAATCATAGAATGTTCTAGTAGACTATTGCCATACCCCAACTGACTGAACGCATCAGTGGGTGTGGGTGTGTAAACATATATAGCGTCCACTGGACGAACCTTTTCCTTCGCTAAGTTCTCCAGCGACATAAATCGAATGTTTATGTAACAGCGTTAAACCACGATAGGGGTTTTCATCTCAATAATACCTCCATGTCACTGTCCGATAATAGGTTTGGTAAACTGTTCTCTTGACAGCGATCTATAACGATGACAAGTATACAAAATGGCTACCTTCTCTGAGTTTTCGCTCACTCACCCAGCAGAAGGATAATAACAAGCCAAAGTTAATTCACCATTTGAATATATATAACTTCATAGAGTGTTCCATCCAGCTCCACATAAATAAGGTTATTTTCATGTAGATATAAATACTGTTGGAACCTGTCATCTTCAACTGTATATATGGACGACCAACGATGCTCGAAGTACGATGTCATCTAAATCTAACCACATGGAGGTCATCGAAGAAAAGAGGGTCTGGCTTTACCTGGAGTCCGAATTTAAACATAATAAAGTACATGAGGAGAATCTCTGACACTATACTCTCGCAGAGACATTCCTTCCTTATGGAAAATCATCCACAAATCACTTTTTAACCTTAAACAGGACCAGCCCTAGAAATCACACGCACGGCCATCTCGACCGGCAACTTCGGAACTCTTTTCAACTCAGTGGGACTACGAATACCTGCGCCGAACTTCGGCAGAAAGAATATAGTCCAACCTAAACATACGAAGATATACAATATAAGACAGAATCTTCTTGCACTAGACAAGTACTACATATGAATTCAGGCCCTAAACATTCCTGCAAAACCTTGAGCAAGAACAATCTGTTTCTAGCCGTAATAGACATAAAATGACATGAATTCGGTATTCATACGCTAAATTAATATTCAGCGAAGATACAAGGACCGGTAACTCAAAGAATAAATACACATAGACTATTCTGAGTTCCGTCCTATTACTAAGAGACGTAAATTCACAAATAAATATCTTTTTTAACAAACAGATAGATACATCTTACATCCGTATGCGTACACCATAAATATGTGCGCAACAGACTACCGCAACCCCCGGGAAAAAAAGTGAAATTTTTTTTTTCATCTAAGAGCAACATACAATAGGCTCACAACGCACATGTAATGCGCAGATGAGAAATATCAGGAATTTATAAAGCCAAATTAAGGCAAAGAATATATCTCATCATCTCAGAGTATTTCTCTAAGTGCAAATATTTCCAGGGAGTTGCCACCAACGCATACCACAATACTGGCAATGATAGCATGCATATAGTAATTTCAATCACTAATTACATATAAGTTATTTTAAGTTCAAGATTGATCAAAGAGACAAATCAGATGATTAGCGGTGAATCAAAATAACTGAACCGCTAAGTGTTTATACAATCAGCATATCATATATTACAAATGTGTACATATTTTGATATAGAAAAAATAACTGTTGTAAAGTTAGACGCACTAGTAAAGTCCAAGATTTAACAGTTAGGTGGAATCATGTGGGCATCTAGACAAAATGTCTGCCATCACATTTTCTGACCCACGGATAGCTCGCACCGAGAAATGAAACGGTTGAAGAGCAATGGCGTAAAACCGAGTAATTCCTTTCTGCAGCATTAAGTTTTCTGGATATATACATTACAGGATGCAGAGTTCCAGAGTACTCTTGCATTAGTGCCGCTCCAATCTCAGTGGATGAAGCGTCACTACGAAGAACAAATGTCTTATCTGTAGTAGGTAACACTAAAATAGGTGGTGTTGAGAACATAGTTTTGATCTTATCCAAAGAGGATTGACATTCTTGAGTCCAACGGACTATATTAGGAGACCCTTTCTTTAGTAGTGTAGAGAGAGGTGCCATGATAGAGGACAGATTCGGGATGAATCGTCCATAAAATTGTATGAGACCTAAGAGACTTCGCACTTGCTTTTTAGTCTTAGGGATAGAGATGTTAAGTATCTTAGTGATATTATGGTCCTCTGTCTTTAGGAAACCATGACCTACTCGATGGCCTAGGAAAGAAATTTCGCTAAAACCAATGCAAGCTTTAGATGGTTTCGCTGTCAGGTTATACTCGCGTAGAGTTGATAGCAATTCAACTAACCCTGAATAGTGATCTTCCCAAGTATCGCTGAAAAGACAGATGTCGTCTAGGTAAGCAATGACATCTGACCGATACGATAGGATTCGACGCATCATGCGCACGAATGTAGCTGGTGCGTTCATAACATCAAAAGGCATAAAATTCCATTGGAAACGGCCTCTAGGTGTAGAAAAAGCAGTAAGGGGTTTGGCGTGTTCGGATAATGGAACTTGCCAATATCCTTTAGATAAATCAAGTTTAGTGAAAAAATGAGATTTAGAAAGCCTAGTAAGTAGCTCTTCTAGTAAAGGCATAGGTTCAGCATCGAATTTCGTAACTTGATTCAATTTACGATAGTCAACGCAAAGATGTATGTTATTGTCTTTTTTTCGAACAATAACCATTGGCGAAGAATATGCAGAAGTGGATGGTTCAATTATTTTTAAATCTATCATCTCATCCAACTCCTTTTCAACCTGTGCTTGAAAATGTATAGGGATAGGATAAGGTCTAACCCTAATAGGATTATGGTCAGTTAGAATAATGTCATGTTCAATGACACGAGTTTGTCCAGGGATGTCAGTGAGGACATCCTGGAATGTTTGTAACATAGCCGAAACTTGTCGCTGTTCTCTTAGAGATAAATCTGGAGAAACAGTAACGTGATTCAATAGAATGAAGTGGAATCATTGGGAGCGGAAAATTAACATCCGAAAAACTTGTTTCCTCATCCTGTATTACGGACAGTGATGAGTATTGACCATGTTGGACTGGAGAATCGTCCGTTGCCTGGAAAATTGGCTGCAAATAATCAGGACGTTCATGGAATTCTGTAAGCATATTGATGTGGAAGGTTTTATGCTTCCCGTTAATATCGACAATATAGTCAACATCTGAAATTTTCGATATTATATCGTACGGACCTTTCCAAGAAATAAGGAGTCTGTTTTCCCTACAAGGTAGCAAAACAAATGCTTTGTCTCCAGGACAAAGTTGTCGTAAGGTTCTTTTCTTATTAGCAAATTGTCTTGCCTTTTGTTTGGCAAATTCCGAAGAGGAAGTTGCTAATTTGCATGCTTCGATAATTTTTTGTCTAAGCGTGATGACATATTCGTAAGAGGATTTTGTGTCATCGTCAATATTATCAGCTGTTATTAGATCATGAAGCAAAGACATAGGGCCGCGCGGTCGCGCGCCAAAGACAAGTTCAAAGGGAGAAAAACATGTATGTTCATTGGGGACCTCTCTGTAAGCGAAGAGGGACGCGGGTAAAACCCTGTCCCAATCTTGAGGATGATCCTCAGTTATTTTCCCTAGTAAGTTCTTAAGTGTTCTATTTAGCCGTTCGACCATCCCATTGGACATAGGATGATAGATACTACTTAAAGATCTCTCTATCTGTAGGGTAGACATTACTTGAGACATGGTATCCGATATTAGTTGGGTGCCATGATCTGATAATATTTCTCCGGGAAATCCCAGACGAGAAAATATAAGCCAAAGAGCATCTGCAATGTCAGCAGTAGTAATGCTCTTCAGAGGGATAGCCTCTGGCCAACGTGTGCACATGTCCACACACGTTAAGATAAATTGATGTCCTCTAGCAGATTTGATCTTAAATGGACCAATGATGTCTATCGCCATTTTCTGAAATGGTCGAATGGGAATGTCTGCAGCCTGAATAGGCGCAGCATGACGAGGACCTTTGGATTTAACTTCTTGACATACTTTACAAGATCGACAATACATCCGTATGTCTTTGTTCACAAAAGGCCAAAAGAAAGCCGCAAGAACTCTTGACTTTGTACGGGAAAAACCCATATGTCCGGCACACTGAGAGTCGTGTGCGTGCTGTAAAATTTTAACCCTCAAATTCTTGGGTACAAGAATCTGAGAATGACTTGACTTAGTGGAGTCTTGCACCATACGTACAAGTACGCCATTCTTCATTGTAATAAAAGATTTACACTTTGAATCTTTATTCGGATCACCTTTTGTTGCAAGAGTGAAGAACTTCTTTAGAGTCGGATCATCTTCTTGCTGTTTTATAAACGAGTCACGAGAAATTACCAAGGGATCATCTTGGTTATGCACTTCATTATCTTCAGTAGATGAAGTTTCAGGCATATTGAGAGCTTGAGCTCTAGTGACTACAGCATTAGCAGTTTGCATATTTTGTTTTTCCAATACGGAAATTTGTTGTGGAGTACATTCTTTGACTCCGTGAATACGACCGATGATAAGATCAGCGATCGGGTTCGGCAGAAAACATGCGTGTACATCTCCTGTAAAGAAAGGAGTAGCGATCCTAATGATAGCCGTAGAATATTTCTCTATAGTGCCGCCAAATGTTACACATTTGACTACTTTGCCTGTAGCACGGGAAGGATCTATGAGTGACTGCCTAACACCAATGGTGGTGCATTCAGAATCAAAAAGCAATGAAACTGGATTGTCATTTACTAAACCTTTGTGTAAGACAAGAGAACCTCTTTCATCATGCGCGATTGACGAAGGAAGAGCGGGAAGAGGATGGCCACAAATTAAAGTGGACACCATAGTTGGTTCGAATAAAGTTTTGCATTGGGGCACTGAAATGCTCTCCCAAAATCGGAAGCGGGCCTCATGCTATATTATTAGAGTCATTTACTTACTTAGTCGTTCCCCTTCTAAGTAAGTAAATGAGTAAAGGAGGAGCACGACATCTGCGTTACCACTGTAAAAGTTAGTGGGAGCTGCTGTAAAGTACTGGATCAGTCACTGTAAAATATGATGAATTTCTTCTTCTCCTTACGCAGACCAGTGGTTGATTATGATGGGTGCTGCAGGTGGAGCAAAGGTCAACCCAACCGACACAGGATTATACAGAAATGGAGTGAGAGTGTGAAGTGTAACGCGAATGCTGGAGTGTTCGTGTGTTGACCAATATACTGCACTCATTCACTCATAGCTATAAGACACCGATACAGACTGCGGTGGTCGTTTTGTACTGTTTATTCAGGACACACACACTTGAACAGCACGGAATACAGTCAGGAGCATGTTGACATAGCAAATCATTAGGTAGTAGAATGGTAGATCATCTTTCATGTAGCATACAAATATAATGGGTGGCATGAGATAATCATAGAATGTTCTAGTAGACTATTGCCATACCCCAACTGACTGAACGCATCAGTGGGTGTGGGTGTGTAAACATATATAGCGTCCACTGGACGAACCTTTTCCTTCGCTAAGTTCTCCAGCGACATATATTGAATGTTTAGGTAACAACGTTAAACCACGATAGGGGTTTTCATCTCAATAATACCTCCATGTCACTGTCCGATAATAGGTTTGGTAAACTGTTCTCTTGACAGCGATCTATAACGATGACAAGTATACAAAATGGCTACCTTCTCTGAGTTTTCGCTCACTCACCCAACAGAAGGATAATAACAAGCCAAAGTTAATTCACCATTTGAATATATATAACTTCATAGAGTGTTCCATCCAGCTCCACATAAATAAGGTTATTTTCATGTAGATATAAATACTGTTGGAACCTGTCATCTTCAACTGTATATATGGACGACCAACGATGCTCGAAATACGGTGTCATCTAAATCTAACCAAATGGAGGTCATCGAAGAAAAGAGGGTCTGGCTTTACCTGGAGTCCGAATTTAAACATAATAAAGTACATGAGGAGAATCTCTGACACTATACTCTCGCAGAGACATTCCTTCCTTATGGAAAATCATCCACAAATCCCTTTTTAACCTTAAACAGGACCAGCCCTAGAAATCACACGCACGGCCATCTCGACCGGCAACTTCGGAACTCTTTTCAACTCAGTGGGACTACGAATGCATGCGCCGAACTTCGGCAGAAAGAATATAGTCCAACCTAAACATACGAAGATAAACAATATAAGACAGAATCTTCTTGCACTAGACAAGTACTACATATGAATTCAGGCCCTAAACATTCCTGCAAAACCTTGAGCAAGAACAATCTGTTTCTAGCCGTAATAGACATAAAATGACATGAATTCGGTATTCATACGCTAAATTAATATTCAGCGAAGATACAAGGACCGGTAACTCAAAGAATAAATATACAAAGACTATTCTGAGTTCCGTCCAATTACTAAGAGACGTAAATTCCCAAATAAATATCTTTTTTAACAAACAGATAGATACATCTTACATCCGTATGCGTACACCATAAATATGTGCGCAACAGGGGGTTGATGAATTCTTTATGCGTTTTTTCTCCCCTTTCTTTTCAATCAATAGTATACTCACAAATAAATGTGCAATGTACAACTTCATGGTGCAAGAAAGAGTGTGTAATAAGTGTGTGCGAGGGAGTGAAAGGGTTTTCTAAGCAGCTGCTCATTGTATTTTCATTGAAACTTCTTTATTGAAATATGTAAAATGAACATATTTTGTAAATTCAAACTGAATTCGAATAAAGATTGGGGAGAAAAAAAAAACTGATCTTTACTTTATCGATTTGTATAAATAAAGCCCTCTATGAGCAAAGTGTTTTTAATGCAAAACTTTTTCTATATATATTCACACAGAAAACAAAGCATTTAACCCAGCTGGCGTAAACTTCAAAAAAGACAAACACCATACATGTTTGCATTTACTACAACATTATTTTATGGAAAATGTATGAGTATGATGTGTGTCTGCATGTAAAAAAAAAAAAAAAAAAAAAAAAAAAAATTAGACATGCGCCCTAATATAACCGACTAGATTGAACGGGACGCGCCTCGCCAAAACGAGGCAAAATTTTAAAAAAAAATCAGGTATATAATATCTATGAGCTCTATCACATTTAAATACCACCCTTTGGTCTAAGACAGAAAGAACTGAGATTAAATTATTGGAGTACAGTAGCACAAGAAGTGACCCACCCAGCACATAAAGCATTTGTCAAAAACCAACCAAGTGTATGGGACGCCCCCTTAAATAAAGATAGATATCCAACAGGGTGGAGAACTATAGAAGATCTAACGCAGTTCAACGAACCGTAAAACATGATTAAAAGTAGTAATAAGTAATGCATAGAAGCAAAATACCACCCTGTGAACTAAAAACACCAATCGTAGACTGCTCACTTACTGAAAAGATCAAACAAAACATAGAAGATAAGGAAGCAAAAATGATAAGTAGAAAGTCAGGAAGAGAATGACATAGACCACTACCTGATGCACTGTAAAAAGTACGATCAACAAAGGCTTGAATTAAAAACTTACTATAGAAATCACAATATAGACATGACAGGTGATAAGGTTTAAAGTATAGATGCTCCAGGAGAAGCCCAATCAATACTAAAATCAATACTAAGAAGATATATACATAAAACAAAGGAAAACATATAAGGCTTGTCTTCTTTCTCTTCTGTGATCCTTAGCCGCCGACCGTCAAAGCAGTCAGTGGCCATTACGCCTGGTGGCGTCTTGTAAAGCAACAACAAATTGATTCCACTTTGCTCAGGTCGGCGGCCATCCTTCGTACAGTGCCCCAACTCTGGTTCATTCTTTGCATCTTAGCCTCCACTGTCCCCCGCCAAGTTGTTTTTGGTCGGCCTCTCTTTCGTTTTCCTTCAGGGGTCCAAAGCATAGCTGTTCTTGTGATGGCATCGGGGTTTCTTCTGAGGACATGGCCAACCCAGCTCTAGCGTCTGCCAGCTATGATGGTGTGCATGTCCGCTTGCTTGCTACGAGTAAGCAGATCTTGGTTGGTGATGATATTCAACCAAAAGATTCGGATAATTTTTCTTAGGCATGTTGTGTGAAAAGCGGACAATTTCGACATTTCCTTCTCTGTAACTCTCCAGCTCTCCACGCCATAGAGAAGCACAGAAAGCACACAGCTCTGATATAATCCTAATTTTGTGCTTGTGCTGTACTGAGAGGACTTCCAGATGTTGTTTAGACTAAAAAGGCTGTTCTTGCTTTGTTCATTCTGTTGTTGATGTCTTTGCTTGCTCCGCCGTCTGGTGTTACTATGCATCCTAGGTATGTGAAAGCATCTGTCTGTTCCAGTTGCTGATTCCTTATTGATATCGGCTCAGGGTTACTCACACTGAGCGTCATGACCTCTGTCTTCTTTAGGTTGATGTTCAAGCCCACTTGCTGGCTATACTTATTAAGTCTATCCGTTTTTTCCTGGATGTGTTGATGTGAATGTGCTAGCAGTGCAAAGTCATGTGCATATTTCAGATCTTCCAATGTAGAAAATGTAGTCCATCTTATTCCTCTTGGATTGCCCTCTGTTGTCTGGCGCATCACCCAGTCTATGACTGTTAAAAAAAGAGTGGTTGATAAGGGGCATCCTTGGCGTACTCTGTTAAGTCATATTTTAATTAAGGGGAGTTAAGTGTTTAAGACTCGTATGTACGGGTCGGATATTTGTACACACAATTTATTGAACACAGCTCTTTTGACTAGCTGTTTGTTTGCTTTTTAAAAATAGGATAAAGAAACTGTCGAACGTTTTATGAATTAGTTTTGGGGGGAAAGGCGGATGAATTCTGCTCACATCTCAAGCTGCGAGTTTGCGCTTGAATGAATTGGGTACTGAGCTGTTTTAAGCAGCGGATTTTTCGTGACAGTTTTTGGCTAGCAGAGCTTGAAAATGGACGCTTTATCATTTTTGCTAGTGGGTTCCAGCATATATTCTTTTTTGTGAAAGGAATATTTGATAATTGTAGAATGTACTTTATTGAAGATATTATGCGGCCACGGATTGTACAGGCCATTATTCCATATTTATATTCCTGTGATGGATTGTTTTGCAGATAGATAGTGTGTTGAAGAGAATGTTGTTTTCTCCCAGGGAACTTGTTATTCAAAGCCACGGATCTCGTTGGCTTATCAATACATTGTATTCATATTGATTCAAAGTCATGGACTATTGAGAACTGGAATGATATGTTTGCTGTACTATTATGAGATGAAATATGTGCTGCTATGTCCTGCAGCCTATTCACCTATTTGCTGATTCATGTTTCCTGATGGATATTTTGTACTTAATGCCATGATTTGCTGTGGTGGTTTATGCAACCGTTGTTATGGATTTACTTACATGTTGCTTCATGAGTATGCGATGAATTGTCTTGCTATGATGTCTACGTGACCGTCTCGTCAATAAACTTTATAACGTTGCCAGGTCTTACAACATTTTCTGACTTCTACGTTGCTGTGGTGTGAGTGACTTATCATAGACACACTTAAAGAACCTATACACATTCGCTTATGTTATATTTCCATAGTCACACACCTGTCGGCCATCCGTAAGCCCGACTTATGCTGATCGCTATTTATCAGCGAAAGTAATAATAACATTTATCTTATTGATGACCCCACCAGTATCTTCCAACAAATAAACATTTTAACAGAAGTGGTCGCCAGTGATTCGGAGTATAAACAGTCCAGACGTTTACTGTGATGTCAATTCAGCTGGATTTACAGTGTTGTCAGTACTGACTTTTATGCACAAGTTATTCAAATCAAGAGTGGCAGTGTTCCAGTCCTTCTTCTTGTGCGCCAACTTAGGATTTCAGCACCCGATGTCAGGAATTTCATTCGAAAGCCGCTATCACTTTGGAGTTCCAGTACCGATCACCATTGGATTTATTCAGACTGTGTGATACATGATTTACATCATTGTTGTTGCTGCGGAGGCTGGGATTTTTTTTTTCCTTTTGAAGATAAATGGTTTGTTTGTTTGTAAACTGTACCACTGTTCGGTGTAACATTGAGCCTTCCTCAGAGCATAATCTATTTATTCTTTCACGTGTTCTATATTATATGTTTCATGTTTATGTGGGCGGTTGGAGCGGTGACTTATGAGGGGAATATTGTAGTTCACACAGGACCTTCATGAACGTTCTATAGTGTCGAGATTGTGAGTTTCAATAGAGCGGTAATTCCGGTTCAAGGCTAAAAACCTTGCCGAGGTTCAGACCGTTACTTGTCCTTCACGACAGTAACTGTTTAGTATGTATTGTGTACATCCGGGGTCAGAAGTCACTTCCTTTTCAGCCATGCTTCGCCTTCATTGAAGTACCTAGGTTTTATTTTTATTTTTTTTTATTGTTATATTTCTTTAAGTTTTTATGTCTCCTATCTAGCCTTCACTTTCTTTCTTTTCCTGACGAAGGCCTTGTGGCCGTAACGTAGACTACTTTCTTTGTCTTTTGTCCTCGTAAGACGAATCACCTTTTTTTCGATTTTGTTTCAAACCCACCCATTGTACTCCACGTCTTACCGCAGTTCCCCTCAACTTCCTTTATTTTAGGTGTGGCGAAACGTCTCAGTGTTGTTGTCTTATATTTTTTCTCTGTACCTTAGTTTTTTATTAATTTGTTTGTGAGTGTCTTCCTCCTCTTACTATCTTTGATTTATATACAACTTTTTCGTTTATACACTGTATTGTCTCTTGTATTGTCTTACTTTTCGCAGTATCATTGCATTCTTGCAATATTTTTTCTTTGGTTTTTCTTTCAGGTTTAGATGATTCTGCGAACGTGGTCATTTGTGCTTTATATCGTGTCTTTGTCACTTTTGTTTGTACTATCTATTTTGTCATGCACTGTCAGTATTATAATGCATTATATATATATATATATATATATATATATATATATATATATATATATATATATATATATATATATATATATAGGTAATTAATAACATTATTAGTAGTTAAAAAGGTAATTGTACAAGTTCTTAAGCAAGGACTTGTCACCCACGAAGTTGGGATAGAGTGAGTGTCTCCTGGATATTTACATTTCTTACGTATCTTGTAAAATACAGCATAATGTCTAGTTTGGATTATTTAATTACACAAGGGAAATCCCTTGGTATGACTACGGAGAGATTAGAAGAATTCGCACTTGCCGAATATGCCAAGGCGCAGAAGTCAGAAGAAAAGAAACAGAAATTGGAGGCTGAAAAACAGAAATTAGAAGCTGAAGATAGAAGATTGCAAAGGCAGGCAGAAGAGAGAAAACTTCAGTTGGAAAATGAAAAACAGAAATTAGAGGCTGAAGATAGAAAAATTATGTCGTTATATTTATATTGATCCTTTCATCGGCGCATCATTCATGCGTTATGAGCTTGTTGCATCTCGCTCATTGACGTATTTCCCCAAAAAAAAAATGTTTCATTTTTTTTATCCGGTGGGTGTGGTAGTCTATTGCTGTCGTTTTGACGGTTTCATAAGACGTAAATCTATTTTATACTTTTGACGATCGAAGGTAGAGAACTATATGTTAACTCTCTGGGACAGGTTGATTTGGGGTTATCTTCCCTGTGGTTATTCTTTGTGGTTGATCTGTCTTAAGAGGGCCGGTTAACTGTTCTCAAATCTGTTCTGTCTACGCATGCGCTAGTTTTTAGCGCGAACCGAGAAGACTTCCGTCTGGGAGTGATGAGCTGTTTTTCTGACCGGACAAGATGTCCGTAGTTTCTTCTCTGCATTATCTGGGGGAAAGATAGTCTTCAGTGTAACTGTGATCTTAGTGATTCTCCCCAGAGTTATTCTGTTCGTCTAGAATGACGACAGTGGTTATTTGTGTATTTCTCGGATTCTGTCCAAGGTAAAATAAACTTTATTATTATGCCAAGATTGCAGAACATTTAATATGAACCTGTGAGTAGCGCTCACAGTTCTTGGGATCCAGAGTCCATTATGTGTACTTGACGTAGCTAACTAAGTCTATTCGTCGAATTACTTTACAGAAGCACAATGAACGTATATTTATATGAAACCCGCATTATGGCGGTATGTTTCGGCACGGAAGATAATGCCTGCCTATGAAAATACACAGTTGTTCATCAATCATTATGAGGCCCGCCATTACGGCCTATATCTTTGAGCAGAAGAAGAAGTGTCTGGCGGGAGAAGCCAGATGAAGTCTTGACTTTATCAACAAGTTCACAGACTTCGATATTAACAACTATATTTGTCACAAGACTACCTGACGCGTTTAGTCAGGGGCTCTGAGCTACAGTATGAGAATATATATATATATATATATATTATCAAGCCAACGTTACTAGCATCATACATACGAGCTATGCAGGGTTGATTATGCTCGATGGTTATATGCATTACTACACATGAAATGTCCATGTTCCTTGTTCTACTGACTGTGTTGTCCGTCAACGTACTATTGCTGTAATAAATGTTGAAGAGAAAGTCATCTGCATTAACCACATCTATGCCTTCTACATGTGGTGGAGTGAGTTTGTGTGTTCCTAAATAAGAGCCTATACGACTTCGTGTTCTCGATCTGCTGTATACACACACCAGTACTCACTACAACACCTTATCCTTTGTTCTACACACCTGAGAAAACATGTATGCTGTTTGTGTGTGTGACTGCACTACATCCTGGCAGTGCCTCACGCTGGTGACCTAGATTCACGTCCATGTTACACTGTCCAGGTGATAAACGACACACCCACTCAGCGACACTTCAACACGGTACAAATACCAGAATTCACACGAGCAAAGAGACTTTAACATCTGGTAATAAACAGTCGGCAAAACAGAGTGTTACATCAGGTGCCCAGTTGAAGGGGCTATACTAATCTGTTTCTACAATGCAACACTAGACTGTTACAACTGACTGTTTCATCTAGTGGCCAGTGTGTGGATGGATAATAGAACGCTCAAGAACTTACTGGGGAAGATAACTGAGGATCATCCTCAGGATTGGGACAGAGTCCTACCCGTGGCTCTCTTTGCCTATAGGGAGGTCCCCAACGAACATACAAGATTTTCTCCTTTTGAACTTGTCTTTGGCGGGCGACCGCGCGGTACTATGTCTTTGCTGCATGATCTTATAACTGCTGATAATATCGACAATGACACACAATCTTCATATGAGTATGTCATTGCTCTCAGAAAAAAAATTATTTAAGCATGCAAGCTAGCAACTTCATCATCCGAATTTGCTAAGGAAAAGGCAAGACAATTTGTTAATAAGAAGAGACGCCTTCGTCAACTTTGTTCTGGAGACAAAGCGTTGGTTTTACTCCCTTCCAGAGAGAACAGACTTCTTATTACATGGAAAGGTCCATATGCAATAGTCTCGAAGATTTCCGATGTCGACTATGTTGTCGATATTGATGGAAGGCATAAAACCTTCCATATAAATATGCTTACAGAATATCATGAGCGACCAGACTATTTGCAGCTATTTTCCAGGCAACGGACGACTCTCCAGTCCAACAAGGTCATATCTCATCCCTGTCAGTTATACTGGATGAGGAAACTTCTTTTTCGGATGTCAATCTACCTCTTCCTGTGATTCTACTTACTTCTACGGAATCATGGAGAAACGTTACTGTTTCTTCTAATTTGTCTTTTGAGGAACAGCGACAAATATCTTCTACGCTACAAGCATTTCAGGATGTCCTTACCGACATTCCTGGACACACAAATGTCATTGAGCATGACATTATACTTACTGATCATACTCCGATCAGAGTAAGACCATATCCTATTCCTATTCATTTCCAAGCACAAGTCGAGAAAGAATTGGATGAGATGATACAATTGAAGATAATTGAACCATCCACCTTAGCATACTCTTCGTCCATGGTTATTGTTCGAAAGAAAGACAATAACATACGCCTTTGCGTAGATTATCGCAAATTGAACCAAGTTACGAAGTTCGATGCTGAACCTATGCCTTTATTAGAAGATCTACTTACTAGACTTTCTAACTCTCGATTCTTTACTAAACTTGACTTGTCAAAAGGCTATTGGCAAGTTCCGTTAACTGAACACGCCAAACCTCTCACTGCTTTCTCAACACCTAGGGGTTTGTTTCAGTGGAATTTTATGCCTTTCGGGCTTATGAACGCCCCAGCTACTTTCGTACGCATGATGCTTCGAATTCTCTCATATCGTTCAGATGTCATTGCATACTTAGACGACATCTGTCTTTTCAGTAATACTTGGGAAGATCACTATTTGGGTTTAAATGAATTGCTGTCAACTCTACGCGAGCATAATTTGACTGCAAAACCCTCTAAAGCCTATGTTGGCTTTAGTGAAATTTCTTACCTGGGTCATCGTGTTGGTCACGGTTTATTGAAGACAGAGGACCAAAACATTTCTAAAATATTAAATATCTCGGTGCCTAAAACAAAAAAAAAAACAAGTACGTAGTCTCTTGGGATTGATACAATTCTACGGAAGATTCATTAAGAATCTATCCTCTATCATGGCACCACTCTCAACCCTATTGAAAAAAAGGTCTCCTAACATGGTGCGCTGGTCTCAAGAATGTCAAGCTTCATTGGATCAGATTAAGAATTTGTTCTCATCCCCAACTATCTTAAGGCTACCTATTGCTGATAAGACTTTTGTTCTTCGTAGTGACGCCTCATCCACAGGGATCGGAGCGGCACTAATGCAGGAGTATTCAGGAACTCTGCATCCTGTAATGTATATTTCTAGGAAACTGAATGCGGCAGAAAGGAATTACTCGGTTTTAGACCGTGAATTGTTGGCTATGGTTTGGTCAATCCTTAAGTTACAAAGATTCCTTCTGGGTGCGCATTTCATTGTGGAAACAGACCAAAAAGCTCTTACAGCTAGTAATGAGATAGTAATGAGACGGAGGGAGGGCCGTTGTGGAAAGAAAGAGTCGTTTTACGAATCAAGGCTGCCTCCTTAAGGAAGAGGTACCATCTCAGGGGCTATTGATAAAACGTTCTGACGAAAAATGTGCAGAAATAAACCAGCGTTGAAAATACGATGATTAAACATGGCAAGATTCCAAAAACACCACATCTGATTCCAAAATTCTGATAAAATAAACAAGATCAATGTGTGTGTGTTATTTGCTGCTCCTGGAACTATGTGTAAGAAGATTGCTTTGTATATATCTGATTTTTGTGATGTTTGTAAATCAATGATTTTCTGCAGTAGGTTCATTGTAGGTGTGATTGTACTGCATTCAAAAAAAAAATGATCTGCTGTTTCTTGGATGCTTTTCCTACATAGCTGACATTTTGTTATTTGGTTGGATCTGTGTGCTTCTCGTTTTGTTGTGGGTGTCATGCTGTATATTAGTCTAAAAGTGACCTCTCTTGCTTTAGCGGTGATTTTTGGGTTGTGCAAGTTAGTGAAGGTTTCGGTGTAATTTTTTATAGCATATTTCTGTCCTCTTTTAATCCTTAGATGTAATGGTGGTGCTTGGAGTTTAACTAAATGTTTATATATTGCATTTGTGTTCTGGTGAATTAATTTTTCATGTCCTTGGATGGCTTGTATGCATGTCTTATAAAATGAGGGCATAGGGCTGAAGTGATGGGGGATTGCATTGTTCAGTGGTCTCAATTTGGAAAGTCTGAGTCCCATGTAATAATGAGCTAGTGTGTGTCGTTCTGGGTGTTTGATGATGCTGCCTGTGTGTTTAATTCTGAGTGCCTGGATCTTTGTTTCTATATCTTGAAGGGCAGTTCCTCCGTGTTTCCTCTCTTGTATTAGTGTCTTGTGTTTAATGCTGTCTTTTCTGATGTTCTCTAGTAGTGGTTCTAGAGCAAGAACATACAGTAAAGGAGAGAGGGTCATCCCTGTCTTACAGATTTTGTTAACCTGAAGGTGTTAGTTAATGTATATGGCATATGGCACTTCTTAGGCTCAGCTTCATTGTTAGATCAATGTATGACCTGCTGCCGTCGGCCACCAACCTTGTGAAATGGGGAAAGTCGGATGATGAGCAGTGCCCCCTGTGCCAGAGGAGGCAGACACTTGAACACGTGCTCTCAGCGTGTAAGGTGTCATTAGGGCAAGGGCGATACACTTGGCGCCATAACAAAGTACTAAATGAGCTTGCTGCGACAATAGATCTGGCAAGGATGAAGGCGAAT
The DNA here is from genome assembly GCA_024509875.1 of Oreohelix idahoensis. Classification (NCBI taxonomy): domain Eukaryota; kingdom Metazoa; phylum Mollusca; class Gastropoda; order Stylommatophora; family Oreohelicidae; genus Oreohelix; species Oreohelix idahoensis. The sequence goes on along the minus strand of JAMPIV010012780.1, from coordinate 22,628 downwards.
AACAAACCCAGGCCGAGCACCGCAAATACATACTTTCTGAGGGCAGGAAAGTCAGCACACCCCAAACCGAGTAAACCTGGTAGCAGTTTACCCTCTCTTTTTGACTGTGCAAACGACTGGGAGATGGCGGTAGACTTACCTGGACGAGGGGCATATCAAGAGAGTATCAGAAAATTGCGGAGACGAACGGATATAGTGCTTCATTCTTCAGCAGCGCTTCAGGTCATACTGATTGAACTGACCGAGCTATTTGAATCCAGATTAGACGAGCAACATTTGTTCAAAGCGGCCAAGTATAGTGATCTGGCTGCGGATCTGAGTGTAGCAAAGTTGATTTTGCTGGGGAGGTTATGATGGTATCCTAAAAAGAATGAAAAGGTGTCTGCTATAACCGTGTGAGGTCAAGCAAATGTAGGCCTCTGACTCTATAAATGATGATGATGAATTATGTGCAGAGAACCTACAGCTACCTCCCTAGGTCTCACACGGTCAATCTTCTGGCTCTAGTGTATGGTGTATGGTGTACCTAGTGTCTAGGGGAGAAATGAATGATGGTACACAACAATCAAACACTTTAAGTTTTTATTAAAGAAGATAATAACTAGCAGTTAAGTTTTCTTTTAACAAATATTTACAATTTATTTTGCCTGTCCATTCATAGCTTGTGGACAGGTCTTTGAAAATAAGGACAAGATAGTTTACAGAAAAGAACAATTACAACTGTTGGGACAATTTGCCTAATAACTAAAAATGTTATTATGTATTTGATATAATGTCTTTCCTGTATGAAATATTACAGAGTTCACTTTATTTATCTAACGGGAGAGTCACTGTATATGAGGGCTGTAGTTCATCCTACCCCCATAAAATTCCTGTGTAATATTTTGAAACACAAGAAAATGTCAGAGATGCCCCAGATGTTTTACTCTTCACCTGGGAGTCCTTGTTGTAAGATAATTCAATGGGTAGTTGCAGAAATTTCAAGTTCAACACTCGCCAAAGCTCCTACTGGATATTCGACAGCATCTAAGTCTGGTTGGAGATTAGTTGGCGTTTATAAGCACTCAGCAGGTTTCCTGTCACCAGCCGGCAACAGGAACATAGACCCTCTGCAACAAAAGGACACCCTGGCCTTTTATCTCTGATCAATTATTCTAACACTTAATTTCCTACGTGGGTATGGGGTCAGCCTCGCGTGCCTTACAAATGCACTCGCCCCGAATTGTACAGGACTCCCACCTGGTTGTGACCACACCTCAGGTCCTTATAGTAGATACGCCACTGTACGTTCACATACATTTCCTCCATACAATAATGTAGAGTAACCACATTTCCTGTGATATGATCTTCTCTTCTTTTCTTTTCACTTATATTTGCTTTAGGCATGTTAAACAGTGTTCATTGAACACAGAGGCTTACTAATCTATTTTAATACAATAATATGTCAACATAATTATAACAACATACATCAGTCAGATACCGTTTAATGTGTGGACTCAACAATGTCTGCTTCCGACATGTCCTTCACTTTTTCCCCAATAGCAGTATCTAACTTTGTAGTTGGACCAAACATAGTAAATTTCATAAAATATCCTTACCACAATCAAGAAATATATAAACAAATGACGCTGATTTTGTGAAGAAATGGCCTCAGCTTCCTCCGAACTGCACAGACTGTGAATTTATTCTTTATTTAAGTTTAAAATTAACACAGCTGTTTTTCAGCGTATCTGTATACAAATATTAGTTCAACTGGCAATGAATAGTCAAAGCCTTTTGCTAATATCTACCAGCACTAGCCAATCGTAACGTTCTACTACTTGAATTCAAAAGCAGTTTGAATGAAAAACCAAAATAATTTTGAATAACTGGTGGTCGATTGGTTAGTCTGCTCTAGTCATGCCCAATACAAAAGATATCACGTTTAGGATTACATTTCTCCTACCGTTCCCCTTTCCCATACATACTCTGTTAACCCCAAGCGAATTTGAATGTACCTCCCTGCCTCTCCCAAGCTCGCGTCCCCCTAACGTTACCAAAAAAAGATAAGCAGGAACGCCAGTTTGTCTGGTCGAGTGTCTTTAGATATTAGTATTTCTTCAATAACTTCTCTAATACTGGGGCTATCATATTATTTAAAGTACATTCTTACTCAGCTAACTCTACGTCATACTACTATATAATTCTTATGGGGAACTTCTTAATGGTTTAAACTTTCCAATTTTTGTCATGTCAATCGTCAAATAAAATTTTGCACAAGTCCGCCATCTTTCCTCTCCTTCGTCTTGCGAGCATGTATTTTTCAAATAACTAACTTGTTTTAGTTACGTCAGAAATGCTACCACTAGGAGGAAATAAAATTGTCTGCGTGGTGATGCCTTGGCTGGCTTTTTCGCAGTGTGTATATATGCGTTGCAGACTGTGTCATCGAAGCGGGGTGTAGACGGGGCGGGTTAATAATTTGCGTTACTAGTTAGCATTGTATTGTGTAATACTACCAAAAAATGTAAGGATTTCTACTGATTTTGCTACAAAGTTGACAGAAAGTGTTACTTCAGATAGCTATATTGCGGCATGCTTCCGCCAATAGTTAATTGTAAGGCTAGACTACAAAGTGTATACAGCAGATTGGGCAAAAGTTAAATATAGTAGTGTTTCTCGAAAACGAAACTAAAGCGTGTCAGACTTTTTCCGTGAAATCGTTCTATAGGCTTAGCACTGTGCAAAAAGCAGCGCTGCTGGCTTCGAAGATGCCAACCGTCAGACACATGCGGGCTAATGTATTTATTATCGTTTTATGCCTAAATCGTACTGAATTGAGCGTTTATTCTAGCATATTTTGCTACATTGAGACACGATGGGTTTACTGCAAGGGTCATGGCTGTTGAAGTGGGCGCAAGAGGGCTTGTGGCTGCATCAGTGTATGATTTATTGAAACTGTTGGGGCTGAGGGAACAGTCGAGAACAAGGGCACTAAAGAGGCTTAGTGAAACTGCCGAAAAGGCATCAGGCTGGCTATGTAACAACCACAATGAGCAATTGAAATCGTGACAATAAACGCTGCAGTTCAGAAAACACCAAAATTTTTCTAAGTCCACAATACGCTGAGTTTTTTGGTGGCACTAGTGAAAGGGCTGTGACTGAGGGGCAACAGACGGCGTATATTATAAGGGGTGTCAGGCACAGAATTTCAGTGGCTAGCGCGCAGTGGCTAGACTCGTCGGCTTCGCGCAGAGGTCTCAGTGAGTGTACTTAGTTGTGATGTGCGACGGAACGAACGGAATAATTTGTCTTCTCTTTGTTACTTTCACAATTGCCTCCACGGCTGGCGGAGTTGTGGATTTTAAAGTTGCTACCATAAGAGAAATTAGTTCATTTTCGATACAAGACAACAGGATGCTGAGACGCTTGGGAGAGAGGGGGTATCCCTGTTTTAGAGATTTTGTTAGCGTGAAGATGTTAGTTAATGTATGATTTACTAACACTTTCAAAACGGTGAGCTATCAGAGCCTTTCCCCGTCTCAAATGGAGTTAAACAAGGGTGCGTTCTTGCACCGACTCTGTTCAGTATCATGTTTTCTGCTATGCTGACTGATGCTTTTAGAGACGGGGACACAGGAATCGACATTAGTTATCGTATTGATGGAAAATTGTTTAACCTTAGGAGGCTTCAAGCAAAAACCATCTTCTGTTTGCTGATGATTGTGCCCTCAATGCTGGCTCAGAGGCTGATCTGCAGCATAGTGTGGATAGATTCTCCGAAGCCTGCGCCAACTTTGGGCTTACCATCAACACGAAGAAAACAGAAATCATGCACCAACCAGCTCCTGGCACAGTTTATACTGAGCCAGTCATCAAGGTTAATGGTGAGAAACTGAATGTTGTGAACAGATTCACATACCTTGGTAGCACACTATCCCAGAACATTGTCATTGATGATGAGGTGAACACCAGGATCTCCAAAGCCAGCAGCACATTTGGCAGACTATACACCAACGTTTGGCATCGAAGTGGCATTAGTCTACAGACAAAGCTGAAGGTGTACAGAGCTGCGGTGCTTCCAGTGCTGCTATATGCATGTGAAACATGGACTGTATACAGGCGCCACGTAAAGAAGCTAAACCACTTCCATACAGTCTGTCTCAGGAAGATAATGAACATCAAATGGCAAGACAAGATCCCGGATACCGCCGTTCTTGACAGAGCTGGTATCCCTAGTATTGATACTATTCTGATGCAGTCACAAATTCGCTGGGCAGGTCATGTAGTCCGCATGCCAGACCATCGACTGCCAAAGATACTCTTTTATGGTGAGATGCAGAAGGGTAAACGCTCCCATGGTGGCCAAAAGAAGCGCTTCAAAGACACGTTAAAGACGTCATTGAAAACCTTTGACATAAACCCAGACACATGGGAAGCTGCTGCGCAAGACCGAACTGCTTGGCGCACATCTCTTCGTAAAAGTGCAGCAGCATGCGAATCATCCAGAAGAGCAGCAGCGGAACAGCGGAGACAAGCTAGAAAGGACCGTGAAATAAAACCTTCACATGAAGCAAACATTCCCTGCCCACACTGTCCAAGATCTTTCCAGGCCCGCATCGGGCTCTTCAGTCACCTTCGTACCCATAGACTAACCTAACATATTCTTAAATACTTGAATGAACAGAGTGGTCTTCATCACCCGTGATGGACGAACAACCAACCAACTAACACTTTGCTCTCTTTTTTTTTTTTTTCCCTCGCATGAGGTTGCATATTTTTTCCTCGCATGAGGTTGCATTTGCCCCACCCATACCCAGCCCTGGTCAAGACCACATGTCCCAACACAAGAAGATCCAATGACAACATGTGTCATTGTAGTGATCCTCTGTGTTCTCACACTAGGTACCTCATGACATGAATGTCACTACTGTTTCCCGTGTGTAGACACATGATCCCAGCCAAAAGCCAGGATACTAGGCATTGGGTTGTACAGCTCTTTTTTTTTTTGTAATGGGTTTTATTAACCAAGCAATATGTCTGTCACATTTTGAAGTACACACATTGAAATAGTTAGATATCTAGTCTGTTAACAGATAGATTTTTAAAGACTGATTTTCTTTCACAAGTCACTTGCTGATTTATTGATCATATATATATATATATATATATATATATATATATATATATATATATATATATATATATATATATATATATATATATATATATATATATATATATATATATATATATATATATATATATATATATATATATATAACGATAAATCGACATGATTTTTCAGTCCTAACTCAAATTTTGTCTTGCTTTAGCAGAGGTTCTTTCTTTACATATGTGCGACAGCGCATAATTTTTTTTACAAAGAATACACTGATAACAATTGTCTGATGTCGATCGCCAGTCTTTAGATGTTTGTGACCGACCAGACTTGAGGATTGTTAAGGGGTTAGTGCTGAAAGCGTTATCAGAACCGGAAACATACCTTTAACTTGCTGAAAGAAATTGATGTGGTTTTATGAATGACAGCGAACAAAGTAGAAGACAAATGTCATCATAACGAGCGGCTATGATTACAGGCTTCCGAAATTACCTACGCTATGGGAAGTAACTCATACTAATGATTCATATACAGAATAAACATAGGGTACTCATTAGTACTGATTAAAACTGTAAGCTGAAAGCCTAGTGCAAAAACTAAAACTTAAAACTGGCTGAAAAAATGTAACTAGCTAAAACTGTTATTTCTTTTGTTATTAAAACAAAATACAAATACATTTTTACTCTATGCATTACATAACAATTACGTTTTTTAAAAAGTAATTAATCATAACAAAAGCAATAAAAATGTTATTACAACTTTTACAATATAAAAAGAACAACATTTGATTTTTACTTTTATTTCCCTTTGTTAATTAACAAATTTATTTTTTACTTCCCTTTGCAATACTAACGTGCTCAAAGTCTTTGTTAACTCCCATAATGCCGCGTTTTTAACACTGTCAGAGGCACCACTTGTCTATTATCAAGTCTATTATATACTATTATATTGTCTATTATATTGTCTTTTATACTAAGGATGGCCACCGACCGAGCAAAATGGAGAGATTTGGTTCCTGTCTTAAAAGCGCTACCAGGCGTGATGGTCACTGACTGCTTTGTAAATTAGCGCCCCCCCCATCCAGGCCCCAGGGGCGGGGTGCAGGGGGTACATCGTACCTGGGCCCGAGGTCAAAAAGGGGGGCCCGGGAGCCAAAGGAGAGGAGCTGGAAATTTCCTGGGATCTCAGAAAATGTTTATGTGAAGACTAGCATTCACATTTTGGTAAGCCTGCATAGTTTTATATATCGTAATTCGTAGAAATTATGATCCATAATATTATGTAGTGTTTGGAAATGTAGAAGTATAATGAATAATATTATTTACGCTCATCATAGCATCACTACATCAGTGTGATTTATCCCTTAAACGGATAAGTGGGGTCATGTTTAACACCACCACTTTTCCATTTTTTTCTATCACCATGGCAACCGCTTCAGTACTAGTTTATGAGTATATGAGGAGAAATGCTGTAAGACGGGGATAAAACGGTAGAAATGAAAAACTACTTGTGTGTTTTCTTTTTTTTTTTTTTTTTTTTCATTCTACCGTACTATTTTATGACAGAGTCTAACGCAGCGGTGCTACATTTGGTTATAATGTACTAGATTTGGTGCAATTTTGACTACTAGTCATGGTAATAGTACCAAATATGGTGTTCAAGCTCTACTGAAAAAATATAATTCTAATCTATTTGTTCAAAGTTTCATTTGTACTTCGATACATATTTGTGCATACATAACATATCCAGAGCTACCAGCTAACCTGGAATAGTTTTTATTGTATTTGGTACATTTTTGGTACTGTTTAGTTCTTAAGTCTGGTACATAAAAAAAAAATTGTTGCAACGCTGGTCTAACGGTTTTTTCGTCAGTGTGCATTGGGGACTTGTCATGTATTGGTGGGTTTTACTTAAATGTTTTTATTTTTATTTTTATTTTTTAGATATGGGCCTAATGGGGTATAATATTACACAGTAAACCATTACAAGTTACGTGATTATTTTTTGTAATGGAAATAAGCAAAATTGAAAAAGCTTAGGTTTAGAGATTCAAATTTTATATATATATGTGTGTGTATGTGTATGTGTATGTGTATATGTGTGTGTGTGTGTGTGTGTGTGTGTGTGTGTGTGTGTGTGTGTGTGTGTGTGTGTGTGTGTGTGTGTGTGTGTGTGTGTGTGTGTGTGTGTGTGTGTGTGTGTCAGTACTTTGCAAAAAAAAATGCCAGTCATATTTTTGCAACGCAGCACACTCATAGAAGCAAATAATAATAAAAACTGTATGTCCAGGGGAAGATTGGTATCTCCCTTATCTATTAACAGTGGTTTCAGTACAATATAATGTTGCCTTCTCCAGCAAGGCAAGCCTGGATGCGGCGAGGCATACTTCACACAAGTGTTTGTTGGTAATTGTGAGTCAGACTGTCCCAGTATTTTTCAGCTTCCTTCTTCAATTGTTCAACGTCTCTGAGTCCACTCTTTTTTAAATGATTCTTGAGTAGTGCCCAAACGTTTTCAATAGGGTTTAGGTCGGGACTGTTGCTGGGCCACTTCAGCACTATCACATTCTTCTCTTGCAGCCATGCTTTGGTGGTATGAGCTGAATGCTTTGGGTCATTGTCATGTTGAAATGTGCACCCATCGGGGTACATGACCTGCATAAATGGCAGAAGGTGTCCCTCTAGTATGTCGATGTACCTTTCTTTCGTGAGAATTCCTGTGAAAACACACAGTGGGGTGGCACCTCTTGCTGACACCCCTCCCCAAAGATGGAATTTTTGGGTATGTTTCGGTCGCTGGTACACAGGCGTTACAGAGTCTTTCGTCCAAATATTTATTTGAGCAGGATAAGACCAAACAGAACATTCATCTGAAAAAAATCACATTGTCTCTGTGAGCAATGGTGACGAAATTGCCCGCTTTTTTGTGTAATTCATCCTGTGTAGCTCCCGGTTGACAGTAGCATTAGATACCTCTGGGCTACCCAACTCGATCATGCGCTGTCGTATGTTTTCTACACTCTTCATTGGCCCAGCCAGATCGATTTGGGCGAGACCCCGATGGTCCTTTGTGTCCAAAATTGTTGGCCTCCCACAACCTTCTTTTCGCTCGATTCCATTACCTGCTTTTAATTTACTTACAACTCTATAGACAGTCCGCTCAGGAATGTTCAAGGTTTTAGAAATGTTGGAACATGTTTGATTTCCTTCATTCCAAAGCTGTGAAATTAACATACACTTTGACTTTGTATCCATTTTCTGCCACTAGCATTAGAAATTGTCGTCTGCTCTATTATCAAGGGACTGTACTCTACGCTAATTTTTTTTTTTACGTTTGGTAGTGTTTGCTCACTTAAGTGGAGTGAAAATTTGGTGCAGAACATGCATATTTAATTAGATTTCAGCATATTTCGCTGAGCAATATGACTGCCATTTTTTGGCAAAGTACTGTATATATATAGATATATATATATATATATATATATATATATATATATATATATATATATATATATATATATATATATATATATATATATATATATATATATATATATATATATATATATATATATATATATATCCCTTAGTTTTGATGTCACAACTTCATTTTTCTGGTTTTTTAGGTAATAAATTTGGCCTCAATAGTGTTAAAGAATAGGATTGTCCCGGTTTGTAAAATATTCCCAATGGAAAATAAAATATCCATCGCTCTCTCACACACACACTCACATACACACTTACGCACACTTAAACCGATTTTCCAACTGCCGCTATTTCAAAGACCGCTATTGACGACTTCCAATGCTGGCATTCGTGACTGTACGGGTCCCCATAATTACCGATGTCGCATACCGTTGGTCGTAAATCTTCAACGTTTCACAGCGCTCCATTGATTTAAAAACTCGCGCGAAACGCCCAGGGTCAGCATTAAAGTTTCTTTAGAACATTTTCCAACTCAGTTTTTTTTTTTGGACACCCACATTTTCTGACCGAAGACCACACGGTCTGATACTGACGTGAGCTAAATTGTCTTATAAAAAAGTTACAAATGTGTTCAGCCGACATCGGTTGGCGGCTGGCGCCTTCTTGCCCACATTCTTGGCGGCAGAAATATTGCCAAATGTAACTGACCAAAAAACATATCTCTTAAAGGAAAATGATTTAGAAAAAGAATGGTACGTAATTTTCGTGCAGACAATTTTGGCATGTAAAAAAGCCAGGAACAAGACAAAAAGGTAAATGAATTTTCTGACGCCAACCAAATGAAAAACAAAGCCAGATTTCTTAATATATTAGTGAATTTTTAGGCACTATAAAAAAATATGAATGCGGAGATTGTTCTGAAGGGGTGTGCCAGACCTACCAAAAAAAAAGAAAGGAAAAAAACCAGAAAAAAAAAACAATTAGTTATTTGTGAAACAATTTTTGTTGTGTCTGCTTTTAATGCCGAGCCAAAAAATGAACTCCCATTTTAAAATAAATTTTAAATGGGATGTTTGTTGTTTTTTTTAAGAGGTGATGGGTGGAGAGCGGGCACTTAATTAACTGCTGACCGTTATTGCCTCTTCTCGTTCCATCTTGGTCTACCCTGTTCAACCTGAAAATTGGTTATAATTGGGGTATTTAGTGTCATTTTATTTACTAATTTTGTATTGATTTAAAATAGCTATTGTCGTTTGCAGTTGCTGATTTTAATTTGTATTAGTATTTGTCCATTTTATTTTCTATTTTGTATTGTTTATAGATACCTATTGCCCTTTAAAAAAGGAACCCGTTACACGCCCATTGAGGCATATTGGGAATATGGTGTTAGGCCCATATTATCTTGACCGTCGGCACACGAGGGGTTATGTGGTCGGCATCACGCCGGCCGCCTTAACCTTCCCAGAGTAGCTCTGGTACCCATTTGGGGCTGGGTCAACCCAGGAGCCGTTTTGTGGCCTAAAAATTTTCCGCCTCATCTGGGAATCGAACCATAGACCACTGCGCTAGGAAGCCAGTGCACTAACCACTATGCTACCGCGGCTCCCATTGCCCTTTACAGTTGGTTTTAATTTGTATTGGTATTTGCTCTTTTTGAGTTGTGGTTTTATTTTTTTTTTAAACCTTGTTGTCTTTCCTTGATCTATGAGTAGTTAGTAAGTTTGTTTTGTTTCTTTCTGTTTTTTTTTAAAGATTTGTTAGTTCTTGTTGCTTAATTTTAACTTGGTTGAATGTTTTTTCTGAAGTACTAGCCTTATATTGGGCAGAGCAACCTAACCTTTGAAGTGAAGACAGGAATATGTTAAAAGGTTTATTTGTTGGAAGATACTGGTGGGGGTCATCAATAAGATAAATGTTATTATTACTTTCGCTGATAAATGGCGATCAGCATAAGTCGGGCTTACGGATGGCCGACAGGTGTGTGACTATGGAAATATAACATACGCGAATGCGTATAGGTTCTTTAAATGTGTCTATGATACGTCACTCACACCACAGCAACGTAGAAGTCAGGAAATGTTGTAAGACCTGGCAACGTTGTACAGTTTATTGACGAGACGGTCACTTAGACATCATAGCAAGACAATTCATCGCATACTCATGAAGCAACTGTAACAGTCAGTTGTAACAGTCTAGTGTTGCGTTGTAGAAACATATTAGTATAGCCCCATCAACTGGGCACCTGATGTAACACTCTGTTTTGCCGACTGTTTATTACCAGACGTTAAAGTCTGTTTGCTCGTGTGAATTCTGGTATTTGTACAGTGTTGAAGTGTCGCTGAGTGGGTGTGTCGTTTATCACCTGGACAGTGTAACATGGACGTGAATCTAGGTCACCAGCGTGAGGCACTGCCAGGAAGTAGTGCAGTCACACACACAAACAGCATACATGTTTTCTCAGGTGTGTAGAACAAAGGATAAGGTGTTGTAGTGAGTACTGGTGTGTGTATACAGCAGATCGAGAACACGAAGTCGTATAGGCTCTTATTTAGGAACACACAAACTCACTCCACCACACGTAGAAGTCATAGATGTGGTTAATGCAGATGACTTTCTCTTCAACATTTATTACAGCAATATTACGTTGACGGACAACACAGTCAGTAGAACAAGGAACATGGACATTTCATGTGTAGTAATGCATATAACCATCGAGCATAATCAACCCTGCATAGCTCGTATGTATGATGCTAGTAACGTTGGCTTGATAATATATATATATTCTCATACTGTAGCTCAGAGCCCCTGACTAAACGCGTCAGGTAGTCTTGTGACAAATATAGTTGTTAATATCGAAGTCTGTGAACTTGTTGATAAAGTCAAGACTTCATCTGGCTTCTCCCGCCAGACACTTCTTCTTCTGCTCAAAGATATAGGCCGTAATGGCGGGCCTCATAATGATTGATGAACAACTGTGTATTTTCATAGGCAGGCATTATCTTCCGTGCCGAAACATACCGCCATAATGCGGGTTTCATATAAATATACGTTCATTGTGCTTCTGTAAAGTAATTCGACGAATAGACTTAGTTAGCTACGTCAAGTACACATAATGGACTCTGGATCCCAAGAACTGTGAGCGCTACTCACAGGTTCATATTAAATGTTCTGCAATCTTGGCATAATAATAAAGTTTATTTTACCTTGGACAGAATCCGAGAAATACACAAATAACCACTGTCGTCATTCTAGACGAACAGAATAACTCTGGGGAGAATCACTAAGATCACAGTTACACTGAAGACTATCTTTTCCCCAGATAATGCAGAGAAAAAACTACGGACATCTTGTCCGGTCAGAAAAACAGCTCATCACTCCCAGACGGAAGTCTTCTCGGTTCGCGCTAAAAACTAGCGCATGCGTAGACAGAACAGATTTGAGAACAGTTAACCGGCCCTCTTAAGACAGATCAACTACGAAGAATAAACACAGGGAAGATAACCCCAAATCAACCTGTCCCAGAGAGTTAACATATAGTTCTCTACCTTCGATCGTCAAAAGTATAAAATAGATTTACGTCTTATGAAACCGTCAAAACGACAGCAACAGACTACCACACCCTCGGAATAAAAAAAAAATGAAACTTTTTTTTTTTTAAATACGTCAATGAGCGAGATGCAACAAGCTCATAACGCATGAATGATGCGCCGATGAAAGGATCAATATAAATATAACAACATAATGTCAGACCCAATCAACGCACAATAGCGCGTCTAGTGAGAACAAAAATTCACCTCACAAAATAAGAGAAAATATTTTCTCCAAGTAAAATATATCCGGCAGGTACCATGAAATAAACATCAGTTGCTGGCGATGCTAAAAAAAATCACATACATATCAAAAAATGCAATGTTATAGTAATGCGAATGATAACATATGGAAAAGTCATATAAACATATAAATCTATTGAAGTTTCCTGTTATATAATGACTATCAACTAATGGATGGACATACTCAAAATTTGTAAAGTCATTCTATATACATATGACAATACAAGTGTATAATCTAACAAATAGAAGATGGCATCCACATAGAATAAATCAATTCTGTATCTCGCAGATCATGAAAGCAGCATCCACGTAGTATGTAAGGAAGACATATCGCAACATCAAGGTTCTCAAAAGCACTCCGTACCTGGTACTAGTTTGCACTGAGAACAATACAAATGACACAATTAGCAAGATGCTATAATGTACTATAATTACAAATACATGTTTAATTGTTAAATGTGGCCGCATTAATTTTTTCGACCTTTATGTTATGTCAACTCAACCTTCTCCATTACACTAAAGATGGTAATATAGAAAGCAAACAAGTAATTTACCACTCTAGGGTGACAGCAAATGTGTTAATATATGTTGTTATAGTGAAGAGACATATGTCTAGCAGTGTATCAGGAAAATCTAGGACACAAGACATAAGTGGACTCATGTGGGCGTCTAGACAGTATGTCTGCAATCACATTATCCAGACCACGGATAGCTCGCACCGTGAAATGAAAAGGTTGAAGAGCAATAGCATATCGAGTAGATCTCGAGCTCTTCAAATTCTTACACTGAATAGCTGTAAGAGCTAGTGGTTACCACACCGCTCTAGCGACCGGGTGATCCAGGATCAAACCCAGGTGACGGCATTTGAGGATTTTTCGTCGATCGGGATTTGGACTGGATTAACTCGAGACCTGGAGAGGACATTTGAAGGAGTGTCGTCGACCAGGGATTGGCGGCTCCTGAGCCGACCCAGCTGTAATTGGTACCTCCGAAATCGGAGAGTATTTACCTGAATGGCGAGGGACACCTGTCTCTGTACAAGAAAAAAGGGATACCCACGTAAAAATCAATGTCAGGTTATAAATAAATAATAACCTGAGATTTCGCCTCGAGTATTAGCGGGCGTACGAAAAAAAAAAAATTCTCTGTCTATCCGAACATTTTGTAAGTCCGCTTTCGGTCTTCTGTGCCCCCTCCCTTCCCCACTCCCCATATCCTCTCAAGTACTTCAGCTCGACCTTTTAAACTACTCATATATTCGCGGAGGTCATGTTGACCCCAGTTCTAGATGACGTTAAAGTGTCAAGGTCTGACCTTGCCCACTGATCCCTAAGTGTGTTCCTGGGAAGTCTTTGACGCTGGTATTGTACTGCTCATACCTTTAAATTCAGGAGAGAAAAAAATCACACAGCATTGCCTAACATTTTAATCATGAATGTATATATCACACAATGGCTGATTTATTATTATATTAATGAAAGTAGACCTTTGGTAGGAATATGTGTACGAGTGTACTGTATATGACTTTTATCTGTATTTCAATTTAGCCTTGTATTTTAATAATGCGCATGATGTTTGTAATATGGTGTAAAAGGCAACGATATATATATATTTTTTTCTCTATCCAGCGGCACTCGAGCTTTCCAGCTCTTTTGGCCCAATGACATGTCATTGCGAGGCTGGGGGGGGGGGGGGGGGGGGGGGGGGGGGGGGGGGGGGGGGGGGGGGGGGGGGGTGGGGCGGGGGGGGGGGGGGGGGGGGGGGGGGGGGGGGGGGGGGGGGGGGGGGGTGGCAGTGTTCTTTCCTTCCAACCCGGTCAGGAGCTTTGCTCCTTCCCATCTACACGGGATTTATGTGCAGGAGCCGTTAGTAGTAGAGAATGCGCAAAACAGGTAGTATTCAGGCGGCGCGTGACTTTTATATAGCAAAAACGCCAGGCGGCGCGTGACTTTTATATAAGCGCATTCAGGCGGGGCAAGATGGCGGACTTGAGATAACAAGGGTATATTTAGGATGTCGGGATGACTTTTTATATAAGGAAAATGTGGCAAGATGGCGGACTTGAGGTAACAAGAAGAGGTTATATTTAGATAACAAGAAGACGATATATATTTAGATTTTTAGACATATATATTTAGATAACAAGAAGACGATAACAAGAAGAGGATAATAGTTAGAGGATAGTAGGAAGACTTTTAGATAACAAGAAGACGATATATATATATATTTAGATAACAAGAAGAGGATATATTTAGAGGTATTTTTAGATACATATTTAGACAATAGGATATATTTACATAACAAGAAGACGATATTTATACGAACAGTTATACGTTATATTTAGACATATATTTATATATATATATTTTACAAAAGTTAGACGAACAGTTAGACGAACAGTTATTTTACAACAGTTAGACGAACAGTTAGACGAAAAACAACGGACGATATAGGTAACAAAAATGACTTTTAGTTAATATATTTTTATTTTATATTCAATAGTGTTTTGTAGTATCAAAACATATCTGGTAATATATAAGAGTACATATATAGTATTGTTTAACATAATACATTGTGCAGTAATTTTTTATCAAATCACATTGTACAATTGAAAAATAATTATATTTTATATAGGAAAGACAGTTTGTATATGGTAACATTATCAAACATTGATATTTTACAATTATCAAATAACATATGAATGTACTTTGTTATATATATATATATATTAGTGGTGTTTTGTTACAAAATATACATTATCACAGGGGTACAGCTGCAGGCCAGACCTTGAGGGGGTTGTCACGTCATAAGAAATAGAGAGATTATGTATATACCTGTGGGTATCTGTGTTGGAGTGGAAGACAGTTTAAATGTTGAGGTGTGATGTGGTGACGTTGTCGGGATGTACCTGTCTTTTGATGTAAGAGTAAGATAGGGCGTTGCGGTGTTGTTCGTAGGTGTAGATGGAGGATTTGTGTGCACGGAAACCAATATTTTTCCCGCCCTGTGCTTGTTGTGTGTTGAGTACGTCTAAGAAAGTGTGTTTGACTACTTTGTTGTGGTGTTTGTTGAGTCCTTTGGTGGTTGTTTTGTCGTATTCCCCAAAACAGTGATACGTCTTGCTGCACAGCGAAATCATTCCGCTGCCTTTGTATTCTAATTTAAAAAGGCCCGGTGTCCGTTTGTCGAATAATTTTTGAGCGCGGCATTTTTGACAAAGGGCGCTCGTTTTACCCTCACTAGCTACAAAGTCGGGTCTATGGTCGGGACATACTTCGGCGGGGAACCACTGGTGGTAGGAGCTATAAAGTTCGCGTCGCATAGCGGGCTTAACAACGTCTGCTAAGTTATTCGCGCTAAGGGCCAAGTAAAGGCTGTCGGTGTCTGTCTCGCACAACTGAAAATCTGACCTATCTACAAATTTATCTAGACAGTCGTAATAAAATTCTAACATGCGTAATTTCGCGTATTGGTAGACGAAAAAACCTATCTGGACGGGGAGGTCCCAACTAATAGTCTGTTTAAGTTTTTCTACTTCAAAAATCTCGTCCGTCACTAACGTCATTTTCCTAAAGCGGGGTGAGTTTATTAGGTCAGACGCATCCTCTCCCATCGTGTACGAGACATCCACATGCTTCGCCTTATTGGTCAACGTTTTACCATAAGCCGTGTTACCTAGCAGTTTCATGGTCTCGCTGGTTATGGCGTAGGTAGGATCAGTATCACCCTGTCGACGCGCGTTCGAAACAGTGTCCCCAAACCGTTTGAAACACGTCACGGGTGTATACTCAATCACCTGGTAGATACAGGTGACTTCTAAGCCTTTGGTCAGGTACCACCGAAGCAGAGGTGTCGTCAACAGAATTTTCTTGCCGACATAACTCCCGATCAACGTCCGTCTGGGGGTAGTCAGGAGTTTATGTTTGTCGGCGTATTCTCGCATGAAAGGCCCAGTATCTTCCCTCGTGATGTCAACATTCTTAAAAATGGGCGTCATTTCAGAGAAATGTTCTTTTAAAGAGTCGGGGACATGTATGTCACACTCGACTAGGCCAAACAAGGTCTCGTCTAGCACCGAGGTGAGAATATTCTCCTTTGATAGCGGGTACCGATATTTGGTGTAAGAGGGTTTCTGGGTAGGGAAGGTGGCGTTCAGAAAACGACGGATTGATGGATCGGTTTTCTTCAATGCCTGCCACTCGTATTCCCACATTTCTACCAATTCGACGTTGCAATCGTCCCGTAAATAAGAACCAATTTCCACCGTCTTTGCGTACAACTCAGACAAAGGTTTTTTGTTGACTGGGTTAACGTCACGACCGGCGGTTAGTGGGCAGTTAGGGTGGCCGTGGAATAGGCACCCATGGAACTGGTAGGCGGTACGAGAGTATTTGTCCCAACCGTCTACCCTAATGCATATATCACCCAACGCCTTCTCACACCCGTTAAACTGGGTTTTTAAGGTCACTTTATTTTGGTGGGAGACCCAAGCCAAATAATCGCGGCACTGCACGGTATATTTGTGAAGTTTGTGGTGTTTGAAACCATCCTCCCTGTACCGTCTAACGGGAAAGTCAGTGGGCATTTTCTGCATTAACGCCCACAAATAAAGGGCGTTGGCATCAAAACCTTTAATGGATTGAACCGTTTTGCCACCTCTAATGCGGGTTTTGCCTTGCTCGTGGAACCTGTGAAAAATAATTGAGGGTCCTGTAAAGTTTCTTTCAATCGCACGCTCTGTAAGTGTCAGTCTGTAAAGAAGTGTACAGAGTTGTTGAGATCAGGCATGCTCCAGTTTACCCAGCGGTAAATGGGTAACTCACCCTAGTCCTGAGTTAGGGAAGGCAAAGGCAGCTGTAAATAGTAGTTTCCCTCTAAGGCTCCAGGGGAAGCAGGCCCTAAACTTGGTCACTTCAACCGACGCAGGATGGTGTATGTATGGAGTAGAAGTGTAGACTGTGATTAACGCGAATGGTGTACTGTTCGTGTTCTGACCAAACTAATCACTCATATACTTGTGTCTACAAGGCACCAATGCAGACTGCTGGAATCTTTGTTTACACAATTTATTCAGACGTACACACTGGGACATAACGAGTACATCATGGGTATGTTGACACATCAATTTGTAGGCATACATAGCAGATCTGAAGTCATGACACATTCATAAATAATGGGTAGTACATCAAAAGTTCAATGTCATGATACATTATGGCCGCATCCCCTATCTGACTAAACGCGTCAGTGAAGGCGGATCGGTAAATAACTAAAGTTGCTTGACGTCCATAGTTTGTAGTAGTATATTATGAAACCACGAAAAGGGGGTTTCTATCAAGATTGAGATCTCCTTGTCACTGTCCGAGTAATAAGATACATGCCCCGTTCTTTGGACAGTGATACTAAAGTATGATGACAGGAATTTAACATGGCCGCCTTCCTGAGTTGTCGCTCACTCGCTCACAGGAGGATATATTTATAAGCCAAAGTTAATTTGCAATACATATGCATAATTTCATAAAGTTCCTCCATACAGAGCTACAGTAATCCAGTTACCTCACGTAGCCATAATTACAGTATGGAGCCCGTCATCTCCGTCGATACAAACTTGACCCTAGCGTTGCGAAGCACAAAATTCCAGCTAGGTCTAACCGACCTGAGATCATCAAAATAGGGTCTGGCAATACATGGAGTCCGAATTATACATTGTACCGTACCTTAGGAGAGTCTCTAACACAAACTCTAGTAGAGGCACCATCTCCTATAGAAGAAAACCACTTCATAACTAATTTTTCCTTAAGAATCTACCAGCCCTTTGAAAATGCGTACCCGCCATTATCACGGTACATCGGAACTCATCACGACTTGTTAAGACAACTCCTACTTCCGCTAGAGCGGCATAACAAGAATATAGTCCTGCCTACCCATCAAAAATATACAATATAGGACTGATTCTACTTGTACTAATAATATGTAATACATATGAATTCAGGCCATAAACATAATAAGCAAATTAATCTATTTTCTGGCCCTAAGAAATAGGTACAGGCATGAGAGCAAAATCCATGCGCCGGATCAATATCAAGAACGATTACTCCTATAATCAAAAGTGTGAATCAAACATGGATTCTCTCGCTTTTACCATAGACAGCATTTTCATACACAAATGAATGACTGTCTATATTTTTTCCCATATTAAATAGCCATATCGATTTTTGTAATATGTGCGTCAAAATATGCACGCAACAGATTACCACACCCCTCGGGAAAAAAAATGGTACATTTTTTTTTTTGAAATACATCTAGGAGCAACATACAATAGGCTCACAACGCACCAATAACAATGCGCAGATGATAAGCATAAGTTTTATGACCTTAGAGAAGGTACTTCTCTAAGTATTAATATTTCCAGAGAGGTGTCACCAATGCATACTACAATATTAGCAATGACACAATTTCCACATTAGTTTATACATAAATTTCATCTAAGATATCTTAACATCATGATCATCAAAGACGAAAAACATTGAAAGATCAGCGGTGAATAAATATCAATGAACCGCTAAGTAGTGTTACAATCAATATATGATATTTTACATATGTGTACACATTTCAACATAGAAACAACTGTATCAAAGTTGTATAACAGTTATGAATCATGTGGGCATCTAGACAAAATATCTGCCATCACATTTTCTGACCCACGGATAGCTCGCACCGAAAAATGAAATGGCTGTAGAGCAATCGCGTATCGCGTTGATCTCGCGCTCTTCAGATTTTTACTCTGAATAGCCGTAAGAGCTTTCTGGTCAGTTTCCACAATGAAATGCGCGCCCAGAAGAAATCTTTGCAGTTTAAGGATTGACCAAACCATAGCCAATAATTCACGGTCTAGGACCGAGTAATTCTTCTCTGTGGCATTTAATTTCCGAGAAATATACATCACAGGATGCAGAGTTCCAGAGTAATCTTGCATTAGTGCTGCTCCAATCCCGGTGGATGAAGCGTCACTACGAAGAATAAATGTCTTATCCTTAGAAGGCAATACTAGGATAGGTGAAGTAGAAAACATAGTTTTAACCTTATCCAAAGAGGATTGACATTCTTGAGTCCAATGGACTACATTAGGAGACCCTTTCTTTAGCAAGGAAGAAAGAGGTGACATAATGGAGGACAGATTCGGAATGAATCGTCCATAAAATTGTATTAGACCTAAGAGACTTCGCACTTGCTTTTTAGTCTTAGGAATAGAAATGTTAAGTATCTTACTTGTATTATGGTCTTCTGTTTTTAGGAACCCATGACCAACACGGTGTCCTAAGAAAGATATTTCGCTAAAACCAATACATGCTTTCGATGGTTTCGCTGTCAGGTTATGCTCGCATAAGATAGACAATAGTTCATTTATCCCATTATAGTGATCGTTCCAAGTATCACTGAAAAGACAGATGTCATCAAGATACGCAATGACATCTGAGCGATGAGATAGGATTCGACGCATCATGCGTACAAATGTTGCAGGGGCGTTCATAAGACCGAAAGGCATGAAATTCCATTGGAATAGACCCCTAGGCGTCGAAAAAGCAGTAAACAGTTTGGCGTGTTCGGATAGTGGAACTTGCCAATATCCCTTAGACAAATCGAGTTTAGTAAAGAAATGAGAATTCGATAGTCTCGTAAGTAGCTCTTCTAGTAAAGGCATAGGTTCAGCATCAAATTTAGTCACTTGATTCAATTTGCGATAATCCACGCAAAGACGTATGTTATTGTCTTTTTTTTCGTACAATAACCATCGGCGAAGAATATGCTGATGTGGATGGTTCAATAATTTTTAACTCTATCATCTCATCTAACTCTTTCTCTACCTGTGCTTGAAAATGTATCGGGATAGGATACGGTCTGACTCTTATAGGACTATGGTCAGTAAGAATAATGTCATGTTGAATGACATCAGTTTGACCAGAAATGTCAGTAAGGACATCCTGAAATTGTTCTAACATAGTAGAAACTTGTTTCTGCTCTCCTGGAGATAATTCTGGAGAAATTGCAACATCTTTCCATGATTCATTAGAGTGAAGAGGAATCATTGGAAAAGGTAAATTTACATCCGAGAAACTCGTTTCCTCATCCTGTATTACTGACAGAGATGAGTACTGTCCATGTTGGACTGGAAAATCGTCCGTTGCCTGGAAAACAGGTTGTAAATAATTAGGACGTTCATGGAATTCCGCGAGCATGTTGATGTGGAAGGTTTTACGCTTCCCGTCAATATCGACGATATAGTCAACATCGGAAACTTTTGATATTATATCGTACGGACCTTTCCAAGAAATAAGAAGTCTATTTTCCCTACAAGGTAACAAGACAAATGCTTTGTCACCTGGACAAAGTTGTCGCAAACATCTCTTTTTATTGGCAAATTCCCTTGCCTTCTGTTTCGCAAATTCAGAAGAAGCAGTTGCCAATTTGCATGCTTCAATAATCTTGTGTCTAAGTGCGATGACATATTCATAAGAGGATTTTGTGTCATCGACAATATTATCAGCAGTTATAAGATCATGAAGTAAGGACATAGGACCTCGCGGTTTCGCGCCAAAGACAAGTTCAAAGGGAGAAAATCCTGTATGTTCGTTGGCGACCTCTCTATATGCAAAGAGAGCCGCGGGTAAAACCCTATCCCAATCCTGAGGGTGATCTTCTGTTATCTTACCTAGTAGGTTTTTCAGAGTTCTATTCAAACGTTCCACCATCCCATTGGACATAGGATGATAAATACTACTCAGCGATCTCTCTATCTTAAGAGTCGACATTACTTGAGACATGGTATCCGATATGAGTTGGGTACCATGGTCGGATAATATTTCTGCTGGAAACCCAGACGAGAAAATATTAACCAAAGAGCATCTGCGACATCAGCAGTAGTTATGCTCTTTAGAGGAACAGCCTCCGGCCAACGTGTGCACATATCAACACACGTTAAAATAAATTGGTGTCCTCTAGCAGACTTTATCTTAAATGGACCAATGATGTCTATCGCCATTTTTTGAAATGGCCGAATGGGAATGTCTGCAGCCTGAATAGGTGCATCATGGCGTGGACCTCTGGATTTAATCTCTTGACATACTTTACAAGATCGACAATAGATTCGTATATCCTTATTCACAGCAGGCCAAAAGAAAGATTGAAGAACTCTAGCTTTAGTACGGGAAAAACCCATATGTCCAGCACACTGCGAATCATGAGCGTGCTGTAAGATTTTAACTCTCATATTTTTAGGCACAAGGATTTGAGAATGAATGGACTTAGCGGAGTCTTGTACCATACGTACAAGTACGCCATTCCTCATCGTAATCCAAGATTTACGATTTGTATCCTTATTCGGATCACCTTTTGTTGCCAGAGTAAAGAATTTCTTTAGAGTAGGATCATCTTCCTGCTGTTTGATAAAGGAATCATGGGAAATCTCCAAGGGATCATCTTGGATCTGCGCATCATTATCTTCAGAATGTGAAGATTGTGGCATATTAAGAGCTTGAGCCCTAGTGATTACTGCATTAGCAGATTGCATATTAACATTTTCCCAATTAGAAATTTGCTGTGGAGTGCATTCTTTCACTCCATGAATGCGACCGATGATAAGATCAGCGATCGGATTCGGCAAGAGACATGCTTGCACCTCTCCTGTAAAGAAAGGCGTAGCAATATTGATAATGGCAGTGGAGTACTTCTCCAATGTGCCACCAAATGTTACACATTTGACTATATTGCCTGTAGCTCGAGAAGGATTTACGAGTGATTGCCTCACTCCGATGGTAGTGCACCCCGAGTCGAAAAGAATTGATACCGGAGTACCATCTATTAGGCCCCTATTAAAGACAAGAGCACCCCTTCCATTATGCGCGATTGACGCATGGAGCGCGGGAAGCGGGTGACCGCAGCTTAAAGTAGAAACTGTGGTTGGATCGAATAATGTTTTGCATTGCGAACACTGAGATGCTCTAGCAAAATCGAAAGCGGAATTTGCTACACTATTGGAGTCTTTTTTATCATTATTCTGATTATCGGTGTCGTGGAACTCCTGTTGTGCAGAGTTAGCCTGGTAATACGATTTACCATGTCTTTTGTGTTGTGATCTACCTCGGTTATGATTGTCTCTATAATTATTATTTCCTCTGTTATAACCCCTATTTGGGTTTGAATCATAATATTCATGATCATAATCATCACGCTCATTATACTGAGTATCCCTGTAATATTGGTTCTTTTCTCTCCATG
>JAMPIV010012779.1:5000-215001 GCA_024509875.1 Oreohelix idahoensis | reverse complement strand
CGTCCTGAGATAAAAGTAACACATTTCCAAGTTTCAAGCCGCGTATTAGCCTAGAAGACATAGCATTTAGAATGAAGGATGGGAACGGAGAGATGCCCAATGCTAACCGTGGTCTCGCCCCAGGTTTTTTGTGTTCAAAAAATAAAACCAAGCGTTGGCCTGCTTGGACGATTTTCAAATACATGTTATAAGTTAGAAAATGTTCGGGAATTTGGGTCATGCAGCAGACAGCATTTATGATGATGTAATTAGTTTATAAAACTACTTGAAAAAGGACATGAAAACCGGTTGGATATTGGTTGAAAAACAAAAATATGGAATTCTGAACCAATACAATTAATCACAATAAAAAATTATATTTTAGTGTGCCTTAAGACTTGTGGATGCTAGATTGTATTGTTAGTTACATAAACATAGTCCATTAAATAACTAAAATATTTGGCCATAATAACAATTTAGAGAATCCGGAGTTTCAATGTCAGGTCAAGTCAATGCCTGATTTAAAATTTGTATGGCATTATTTTTTTTTTTTAAAGTTACTAAGGGATACTTAAAGGAATAAGATTGGTTCGAGGAATTGGATTGGGTGGGATTTATAGGTGAGGCGAAAATTATTCATTTGGCGTCCTGGACCTTGTACTAATCATATTATTTACCCGAGTAACGGTTGTAGAAGTTTGAATTGTATTTTGAAATGGACTTTAGTTTACAAGTGAAATAAGTGATGATCAGGTGGCCTGAGTAGTTGTATATTGGGCGGAAAAAGCATTAGCTGAGGACGCCATTTTAACACAACAAAATTTTTTTGACAAGGAGCGTTCTGAGAGGCTGGATTGGGCTGTTGCAAACAATATTTCTACACCAGTCTGGACAAGGAAAGGCAGATCGAAAGTGTGCCAGTCATCGTTCACTTGTGTTATTTCATTGAATAATTGTGGTAAGATTGACTTTATTAACCAATGTAATCTAACATAATACAATTGAATGTGAGATAATAATGTCTGGACTTGTAAGTGAAGTGGCGTGTTTCCTGTAGCAAACTTAGGCAGAGCCCTAGATAATTGATCACAACATGTGGATAGACAATCAGAGAGGTGTTGAAAACCTAACAAGAAAAATTATGTCTTGCTTTATCTTCAAAGGAAACATAACAATACCTATACCTATTGTATGGAAAAGATTTACATGCCTTGGAATTGCAGTGGCGTCTGTAAACAATATAGGGAGACGAGGAATACTGGTGTACAGGTGTCAAAACATCAAAAAGATAAATGGTGGCATACGGTAGGCTTAATAGCTATGAAAAAAAAACCCCCCCCATTTTACGTTTTGTACTTGTAATTGTACCCTGTACTTATATGTGGGAATATTATTGTATAATAGGTATAAAGATAGGATGCCTTAACCTTCATCATTTCAGGGTCCTGGGTTTACTGGAAGTTTACATGTAAGTACCCAAACGCTTGAGAACTGCTCGATTCAGGACTCGGGGGTGTCTGTTTAACTTCCGGAGCCATTGACTAGTGACCAATGACTTATCAAAAAAGGTGGACAGGACTGGTCAAGCGAGCAGGGAAAGCGAATCTAACATGTATTCTCCCTGCCAAGTTAATGTGCTTGTTCGGCCCCATGCAGCTATCCTATTAAGAACTATAAAGTGATAGTGAAGAAAAATGTGAATAGTTATTAATATTTCACAAGTAACAAAAACGAAACCAGAATACTTAAAGGGATGTGATTATAACCCTAACAACCTATTGTTTGATACCAGTATTACCTCAAAAGTAGAAGAATAAAACTACACACTTATATATAGATTAATATATATATGTACATTGGACAGAAGATCCACTATGTTAAGTTATAATCAAATGTATAGTATTGAGTTCTTGTTGGGTTGGTGGACTTTTAATTGCTGCAGTATTTGTGATGTTGCAAAATAAATGGTAGAATTTGTTTTTTTTTTTGTTTTTTTTTGTTTGTTTTTTGTTTATTTTTCAACCACTGTACTTTTTGTAAGCTAGCCTTTGTTTTTGTTTGGTGGTTTGTTGTTTTCCTTTTTGTTGCGTTGTTGTTTGGTATTACCCCACTTTATCATTGTTCTGTAAAATCCTGTGGAGTGAGGCTTTATGATAATGGTTTGCACTGCTAGGTTTCATTATGGGTGGGAAATATTCCCATTGTTTAAAGTGAAAGTCGGTATTTATGATAATATGAATGGGTGGGAAGGGGGTTTTGGGGTGAAGGGGAATGAAAATTTAAGAATGTTTAGTGGTGAAGAAATAGAGGGTATGATAAAAATAAATAGTTTTTATTAATACTAAAAGGGGTCTTGTTAATTTAGGGTATTTTATTTTTCCATGAATGTGTTTTAATTTTATTTTTAGAAAAATGGGGAGGTAAAATTATATTGTAAAATATTTATAATTGTTTTTGAAATAACGTATGTTTTTAAAACGCAGTCGCTCGGTTTGACTCGGCCCTGCGCAATGGACCCTATGTTTGGTTGTACTCCTCGTAAGGCATACGAAATATGTCAGATAACTATAGTTTTGGAGGTAGCGAATTGAGTATAGAAATAAGAATTAATTATGAGATAAGATGGTGATGTTGAAGAGTTGGTGAACAAAAAAAAAAAAAAAATAAAAATTAATGTATAATCTCCCTAAGTAAGTAAAATAGTATAAAAAAAAAAAAAAAAAAAAAAAAAAATGAATATTTAATAAATAGGTTAGGTATATACATGTCCATAAGAAATGATGAAAGAAGGGGTGAATGATAATGTGTAATTAAAAAAAAAAAAAAAAAAAAAAAAAAAAAATAATTTTAAGATCCGGGGTTAAAAAAAAAGGTTAATAAAAAATGGGATAATAAGGTGACTGAAGGGGAAGGGGGTGGGGGGCCTCCGGAAAGATCTTAATTAAAGGGTGGGGAGGGGGGAATGCGGCTTGATGGAGATGGGTGAGAGGTTTTATGGGGCGAAGGTCCTATTTCTAGCTTGTCTTCGTTGTTCCGCTGCTGCTTTTTATGATTCGTAGGGGGGGTGTCACCAAAAAAAGACCAAAAAATCCTGGTAAAATTGGGGTAGGGGGGTGGGGTAAAAAAAAGGGTAGGTAGGGGGGGGGTAAGGTCCCTAAGGGTGGGGGGGTTGGGGAGTAAAGGAAAAAAAATGCTTTGTTGGGAAAAAAAAAAAGAAAAAGATGATTGGGGGGGTAAAATGTTAAATAGGGCTGAATAGCCCATAAAAAAAATGGAGGGGGGGGTGGGGGGGGGGGGAAATATGTAGGGTATTTATAGTAGTAGGAATTATTGAATGACAAGAGTTTAAAATTAATATGCATAAGTGGGAATGGGTATTTTTTTTTGTTTTGATGTTTAAATAAAAAAAAAAAAAGTGTTTTTTGGGCTGGGTGCATGGCTAGGCCGGGTGTATGGGGGTGGCGGGGGACGGTCCAGTGGTTTCAAATGTGCGAGGGGGTAAAAAAGTTATTATAAATTGTGTGGGTTTCTGGGGGTTGTTTGGGTGTTGTGATGGGTATTTATTTAAAAAAAAAATTTTAGATTAGGATAAATAGACGGACTTTTGGTAAGTTTTGTGTTGAGATTGTTAGTTTTATCCATTAATTAAATTTCATATTAATTTAAATTTACGTAGATTGTGCGCCACTAGCAATTAGTTTGCGCAGCAGCTTCACATTTTGTTTGAGTTGTTTATTAAAAGGTTTTAAATGACGTCATTTAACGTGTCCTTTGGAAAGCGCTTCTTTTGGCCACCAATGGGAGCGTTTAACCTTCTCTGCATTCTCACCATAATAAAAAGGAGTATCTTTGGCATTCCGAGATGGTTATGGCTTGCTGGACTATAAAATGAACCTGCCCAGCGAATGATGTGACTGCATCAGAATAGTATCAATACTAGGGATACCAGCTCTGTAAAAACGGTCGTCTTATCCGGTAATGCTTTGTCATTGCCATTTGATGTTCATTAATCTTCCTGAGTGACCAGACTGTAAAAGTTGGTTTAGATTCTCTTTACGTGGGCGCCTTATACCAGTCCTTGTTTTCAACATGTCATTTATAGCAGCTACTTGGAAGCACAGCAGCTCTGTAAAAAAATTTTTCCTTCAGCTTTGTCTGTAGTACATAATGCCACTGGTCGATGCCAAAACGTTGTGTATAGTCTGCCGAAATTAATGCTGCTGGGCTTGGGATTCCTGGTGTTCGACTGGTCTCATCATCGAATGACAAATGTTCTGGGGATAGAAATGTGAATACCAATGGTATAGTGAATCTCGTTCGATATAAAACAAATTCAAGAAAATTTCTCACCATAAAAACCTTGCATGTAAAATTGGCTCAGTATAAAAACTGTTGCCAGGAGGGGGCTGGTTGGTAACATGATTATCTGTTTTCCATTCGTGTTGATTGGTTATTAAGCCCAAAGTTGGACGCAAGGATTCGGTAGAGTCTATCCACATTATTGCCTTGCAGATCAGACCTATTGAGCCAAAATTGATATGATCACAATCATCAGCAAAAAGAAGATCTAATGATGGTGTGTGAGATTTGACCTTGGGTTTTTGAACTTGAAGGCTTTACTAACGGTTACAAAACAAATTTTCCAACAAATACGATATTAATGTCGACCGGTCATATGGGTCCCCGTCTCTAAAAGCATCAGTCAGCTATAAACAGAAAAACATGATACTTGAAAAACTAAAGTCCGGGTGCAAGTACGCACCCTTGTTTAACTCCCATTTGAGAGGAAGAAAGGCTACTGATAGCTCACCGTTTCAAAAAATGAACTCTAGCCTGGCATTCCATCATGCAGTTGCTGCACTATTGTGATAAATTTCTCCTTGGGCAGCCGTATATTTTGAAATATGATCTTTCCATAGACCCTCTATACTGACCGTTCGAACGCCTTTGTCAAGTAAAATGAAAGCTGTGTACAGGTCACAGTTGCTGTTCTTTTGCATTTTTCTTTGTAAGCTGTCTTGCAGCGAACAACCATATCTGTGGTTCCACGTTTCTTTTTCCGGACAACATCCACAACTGACTTTCAGGTAAAAGACCTTTGTCAAAGATGAGGCCGTAAGGCGATATCAAAAGGATTTAGTGGCGAATATCTTCCCAGCGATTGATAAATAAGAGAGATGCCTCGATGATTGTTTGCAGTCTTGGCGATTACCTTTAACGTTTATATATAGATGTATAATTGAGGCAATCTTTGAGATCGTGTGGGATGGTTTCACTCTGCCCACATTTGCTGTAAAGATCATATGAAGCAATTCTCTCTATCAGAACTGCAACCGCCAACTTTTATAAACCTCAACACGGGAATTGAATCGAAGAGCCAGGGGCCTTTCCACTAGAAAAAGTTGGACGAATCGCTTTTTTAGGTTTCCTCCAGAGTTGGTTACATCATCTAATGTTCATTTATAGGAATTTAGGGGGCAGGCGGGATGATGGCTTCGGTCGTTAATAGATGATGGCTGGTTTCAAGATAATTATTAAAATGTTCAGCCCAGCAGTTGGAGCATTTTTTTTCCTTGTCTGTAAATTAGTGTTTTTCCATCCTGCATAAAAAAAGGAGGGGAAATGAACCTGATGGATAGTTGGAACACCATAGACGCGCTAATTGATTGCAAGGTAAAAGTTTTTCAAAGTCAAGGGCTGTACCAGCAAAAGGCTAAAATGGAGCTATCATAAAAAAAAATGATAAAAAAGCCAGGTGGGAATCCCGGATCTGGGGGTAGTGGGTGGTGGGGAAAAAAGGGGGACGGAGGTGTGGGGGGAAAGGGGAGAGGGAAGAGGGTAGGGGGTGGGGGGTGGGAAAAATTGCTTTAGGGGGGGAAGGGGGGGGGTAAAAAAATCAGGAGGGAGGGGGGAGGGCGGGGGAGGGGGAAGGGGGGGAGTGAGAAAGGAAAAATAAGAAAAAAAAAATAAAAAAAAACAAAAAAAAAAGAAAAGAAAAAAAAAAAAAAAAAATAAAAAGTGGGGGAGGATAATAATAAAAATATACAATTAAAAAAAGATATGATTTGATAACCTTTGGAATGCCCAATTTGAATGAGGATATTTTAAATAAAAAATAAGTCCTAAAAATTTTTAAATTTGAGATTATATCTAATTTTTTTATAATAAAATAAAGGATATTTTTATAAAATTAAAAATTAAAATTATTATTTAATAAATTATTTTTAAAAAAAAGAAAAAATGAAAAATAAAATGAAAAATTAAAAAAAAAAGAGAAATAGATATAATAATAAACTTTAATAAAAATGGGCGATGATCAATCCAATTCGGCACCACAATTGGACTTGGTCACCCGAAGAAATCTTGCCTGAAAAAAAAAAAAAAAAATTAAAAAAGTATAAAAAAAAAATAATATAAATATAAAAAAATTAAGAAAATATAAAATATAAAAAAAGATATAAAAAAATATAATATTATTATTTATTAATATTAGACAGCTACTGGTCCATCTGTTAGCCAAGGGTTTTAGAACACCGCAGCCATTACAGTTCAATTAATACTTTGCAAAGTATTCAGGTCACTTTATTATAAGCAATCCTCTAGTCCGATTGCGTGACAGCAAGTTGTTTCTATCTTTTTTTCTTGGAACCCCTCGTTTCACTCGGATCATAACGCAAAAATCTTTCATGCGCTAACCCAATGTTACTTTCACCAGGTCTGTAAAGCTTCCGACAGAATGATGAGTAGGATCCGTGCATATTTGGCCGAAGAGCTTATTCCATCGCTTTTATTCCAAATGGGCTAGTGAACTGTTTCAGTGAGATAGGATTACCGTAGACATTGCTGCATCTGTGATCCATTCTATAGCAGCTGTAAAAGTGTTGGGGTCATGAACCAGATTTAGGGGAAGTGGCTGTAGGTAACTAAATGTACCTGCCCATGATCCTTCCGGCACCTCGGCGTATAATAATTAGTCTGGTCCTTTGAAATCACTCATTCAACAATGGGTCCCATGTACATGTAAACTTACAAGTGGATCCGAGCCTGTTTTATGTGGTGAACCCATTGTCCTTGATGTAGTTCTCGTATGACATTGTGTCCATCAAAGATTGTCAATTAACAAATTTATTCTCGGCCCATTAGCATTCGCCTTTATCTTCAACAACGTATCGTGCAAAACGTAAGATTGAAGGTCCCCGACCATTTCCTGACATCACCATTGGTCCAGACATTTGCCCAAGCCCAAAACAACAGTGCACACGCCCTCAACATTTCTAGTAACATGGTTAATTGCAAGTGAGCTGATTTAATTATTCTTCTTTAGATATTTGGTGTTGTCAAGCTTAATGATAATAAACAATCAAAAGAACTTAACTTTGTGTGTTTGGTCCAGACACCCATGCCCACATTAACCAAAGTTTTTACAGCGTATTGTGTGTCTTTGTAGTCACATAGTTTGTGTGATGTGCGTGGTAGATTAAACTTATATTTTCATATAGGGATCGAAGAATTGTCTTATACTAAAATTATAGTCGTATAGATAAGCTGGACTTAGAGAAACTTCTCATTCCAGAAGACAGATCTTCTAACTCTCCTTCAAAACTATCACTCGTGAATTAAAATCTGCGGGATTTCTTACCCCTTTACGTCCCTCACGTACATATCAACCAACCACTATACTAGGCGGGACCATAAATATCATTCTTTCAAACCTGTCTTCTAAAATTCACCACAAATATCCTACATACCTAGGAATTGATAACAGTGGTTGCTGCTAAAATTAATGTCCCTGGATCAGTTTGTACCCGTATAAAAAAAATCACAAGATGATTGTTTGAAAATGTTCTGCCAGTTGGTAGGTACCCTATCGACAATTTCCAGTTGACAGGCACCCACATATACGGATGTAATTCATAGAGAATCTGTCCGCTTTCTGTCTTGTATGTTTTTCTATCCCCTACTCTCCTTAATACATTCCACGTGTCCTTCGTTACATTTGCAGAATGCATTGGCGACGTCAGCACAAGATTCCCCGTACCTACCGCGACAAATTTTAGTTTAGTTTATTTTTTTGCATAATACATAAAAATAATATTTGCAAGATATGGTGGAAATATTCTATCGACACCCTCAGCCGCCCATGCCAGGTTAAAGGCAAGTGTATTCCTTAGGAAGTCTCATCTGCCTGCGTGCCGACACACAGACCAGCCAATGTCTAAGACTACATTCATAGTAGCCATCCTGTCTCTTAGCACATATGAGTCCACCTTAGACTTGAGGCCATTAACTAATGACTATGAACATCAATATAGAGGAATCACTCCTTCTCTCAGTTCCCCAGCAAAATACTAGGACAGGATAATTATACAGAGAATTTCAAAAGCAGTAGACCACAAACTGAGGAAAGAACAAGCAGGATTTAGAAAGAACAGAAGATGTGTAGATCATATATTCACTCTCAGGAACATTATAGTAGCAGTGCACACATCAGAATGGCAAAGACAGCTGTACATTAATTTCGTTGATTTTGAAAAGGCTTTTGACAGCATACATAGGGACAGTTTATGGAAAATACTGAGGGCTTATGGAATTCCAAGCTGCATAGTGTCAATCATAAAAAAGCCTCTATGCCAACTTTACGTGTAGTGTTGGGCAGAGCAACCTAACCTTTGAGGTGAAGACAGGAGTACGACAGGGATGCCCCTTATCAACCACTCTATTTTTAACAGTCATAAACTGGGTGATGCGCCAGACAACAGAGGGCAGTCCAAGAGGAATAAGATAGACTACATTTTCTACATTGGAAGATCTGGAATATGCAGATGACATTGCACGGCTAACAGATTCAGATCAACACATCTAGGAAAAACACGGAAAGACTTAATAAGTATAGCCAGCAGGTTGGCTTGAACATCAATTTAAAGAAGTCAGAGGTCATGACGCTCAATATGAACAACCCTGAGCCCATATCAGTAAGGAATCAGCAACTGGTACAGACAGATACCTTCACATACCTAGGATGCATAGTAACACCAGACGGCGGGGCAGGCAAAGACATCAACATCAGAATGAATAAGGCAAGAACAGCCTTTTTTTAGCCTAAACAACATCTGGAAGTCCTCTCAATACAGCACAAGCACAAAATTAAGATTATATCAGAGCTGTGTGCTTTCTGTGCTTCTCTATGGTGCGGAATGCTGGAGAGTTACAGAGAAGGAAATGTCGAAATTGTCCTCTTTTCACACAACATGCCTAAGAAAAAATTCACCGAATCTTTTGGCCGAATACCATCACCAACCAAGATCTGCTTACTCGGAGCAAGCAAGAGGACATGCACACCATCATAGCTGGCAGACGCTGGAGCTGAATTGGCCATGTCCTCAGAAGAGACCCCGATGCCATCACAAGAAACAGCTATGCTTTTGGACCCCTGAAGGGAAAACGAAAGAGAGGCCGACCAAAAACAACTTGGCGGAGGACTGTTGGAGGCTGAGATGCAAAGAATGAACCAAGTTAGTGGTGAAGGGGCAGTAACAGTGTCAGTACTGTACGAAGGTAATGTAGGCCACCGACCGAGCAAAGTGGAATCAATTTAATAAAAGAGTTTGAAACCTTCTACACGAATATTACAGTCACCACTATTCTAGATCTAAAGATAAACATCCAGCGAGCGATTGATTAAAGAAAAACAAGTGAAAGACACAATAATAAAAAATGTGCTCTCTTTCACACACGCTAAGGATAAAGTCCACTTGTGGATGTCTCTCTAGGTATGACTACCAACCACTAAATCACTGTCTTGTATACTAATAGACTACCCATCACAAATGTGTTAAGCGTCATAGCATAAACTAATACACCAACCGAGAAATTAGCTAATTTATTTTCACGCTAAACCTGCCTTCACTAATTATTTGGGACTGTTCCCTCATAAACTCCTTTCCCTCGTTTTTATGTACCTCTCTGATGCTACCATCTTCAACTAGGCACTGGGATTTGATACGGTCAGACCCCTCACGTTGTGAAAGGCATAGTTAATCCCTCGCTCCTCCTTTCCCGACTGATGAAGAGGGCCTGGATTTGATTAATTACATTGCCTAAGGCTTTATGATGACACTGCTGATAATACACAATTCTGGCAAAAATCCGCCGAGTTATCCCCACTTCGGGTTTTTGGCCTACTGCATTATTTGCGGCAGTATTAAACACACCAAGGCAAACGTAGCCTGTTTGGTATATGGTCCGTTTTTGCGCAAGAGCTCTTAATTAGAGTCCAATCCCGCTGAGGTATGGTTCCTCACTGCAAGAGAACTTCTCATTCCACTCAGTGTTGCAGACGTAACTGTCGCCAGTACAACCACGTACTCATTTTCCTGAGTAACACTGATGCTCATTCCACCTTCTCTCTAAAAAGGCTAAAGTCCGTAGTAGGCTTAGGTGATCTACAACCTCCTTTTGAAACGCTGTTATCTCCATTTCTTTCTAATTTTAACACTTCCAAAATTCATACCCTGGCAATAATTCTCCCCGACAAGCTATGCTCAATAAATAAACAATAAATTTTACGAGATTCCCAACATCGACAACACATCCAACAGAAATGGAATTAGTTGACTCTGACTAAGCAGTTGGATGATCTGGATTTTTTGCTGATGACTTAGTCCCATAACAGTAATCAGATCCAGGACAAATTGAAAACACTCAATGATAGGTCACAGCAATTGGGTCTGAAAATACACAAGGAAAAGACAAAGATAATGAGAATAAATGCAGGTAATGATAACAGGGTTGAACTTGAAGAAGCACCAATACAAGATGTAGAATCGTACACATGACTTGGCAGCAATATAGACAAAGTTGGAGGGACAGACAGTGATATCAAAATAAGAATACAAAAAGGAAAAAGAGCTTTCATTGCATTGGGAAATATATAGAGATCAAGAGAAATCGGATCCAACACGAAAATAAGAATCTTCAACTCAAATGTGAAGTCAGTCCTATTGTATGGCTCTGAGACATGGAGAACAACAAAGACAACTACCAAAAAGCTACAGACTTTCATAAATGGGTGCTTGTGTAGAATAGAGGGATTAAAATGGTATGACAAGGTTACCAACGTGGAACTGATGACAAGAACTAGACAAGTGCCAGTGGAACAAGAGATGAGAAGAAGACGATGGCGATGGATAGGACACACACTGAGGAAACCTGTTGATAGCATTACAAGGCAGTCCTTGTTCTGGAACCCCCAGGGCAAGAGAAGCAGAGATAGACCAAGAAGCGCATGGAGAAGAAAGCTGGAAACAGAGGTGAAAATGATAAGGAGAACGTGGAAAGAACTTGAGATGATGGCACGTGACAGGAGGACTTGGCATGTGTTTGTTGAAGGCCTATGCTCCTTTGGGAGCGGAAAGTCATGAATGAATGAATAAACATGCACCATCTATGTTAATATTAAATCCCCTTCACCCCTTGTCTTCTTATTACATGACCAAATAGCACAACTAATTAATACACAAACCACACATGCGTAAATTCTCTACAAATTATCATAATCAAATGCGGTTACTCGGACCTCACACAGTTAAATTATCTCAAAAGCCGCTACACAAATCATAGATACTGCTGGCTTATACATAGTATAATTATAGACAAAACTGACACTACACTGGCTCTAGTTTTGTATAAGTAAGCAATTGATGGCACTCCTGACTAATACAAATTAAATTAAATCCCAGAAGAAAGCTTACTCTAGGATGCTAAAATCGTATATAAAAAACTGCCTACACAGCTATTAATGTATGAACATACCCAAACTACCGAATTTCCCGGACCGAGCAGACGGTACTATTCATGGCACAAATTCTTGGACTAGTGAGCGATAAATACTTTTGACGCTCACTGTATATATTGTGAATAGGCTGATGCAATACAGACGCAGTGAATCTGGTGGAGGACTGTGGAGGCTGAGATGCAAAGAATGAATCAGAGTTGGGGCACTGTACGAAGGATGGCTGCCGACCGAGCAAAGTGGAATCAATTTGTTGTTGCCCTACAAGACGCCACTAGGCGTGATGGCCACTGACTGCTTTGACGGTTGGCGGCTAAAGATCAAAGAAGAAGAAGAATCATCACGTCTGGCATCATCTATCAGGAACCGCTTTTAACCAACCTTTGACCTACTATCATGCCTGCACATAAATTAAATGGAACCTACCCAATAATATAATAAGCTAGCCACTGACTCAGTGTTGACCGAGCAAATCACAAAACTATTGCTGCTCACTCGCCAAAATTATACGTAATATTTCGTAAGGCTACTGACCTCCTATCTACTGGAAGGACTCACTGATTCCGCGTTACCACCTGGGTCGTGTTCCCCCCCCCACCCCCCCACCCCCTTTCCTACATATAAAAGAGTTGGTGAAGGTTGTCTGAGTAATCCAACCGCCATTAAATAATCCAGAATTAAATAATTACGCCCTCTAACTCCCTAAGAATAATTAAAGAACAATAAAAAATAAACAAATGGAACAGAAAAATAGGGCGAGTTGAAAATAAAAATAACAGTAACTCATCACATGGTGTAGGAGATCATGTCTTTCCACAACTTCTTGTCTCCAGTACAATTTATCAATTTTGCTGTTATTTCTTTCCATGGCACGATGTCAAACAGTCCAGTATTTGCTCTCTTTGTCTTCCTCTATCTATTTTTCCCCTCAATCTTACCTGTTGTTACAATATATTCCAGCTTTCCTCTTCTCATAACATGCCGAAAAAAAGTGGATTGCTTCTTTGTAACTTGTGAAATAAGTTTCCTTTGCTCATTGGCCTCTTTCAGGACATCCTTATTATCCTTTTGACTGTCCATGGTATTTTTAACTTTCTTTTGTAAAATTACATCTCTGTGACCTCTAGTGCCTCCCCTGCTTGTTTACCAATTTTCAGTGACTCACTCCCATATGTAAGAATTGGTTCTATATAACACTGAAGAACTCTCTGTCTTACTTCCAATAACAATGAATTGTTGTATAAAATACTCTTCACTGTATAGAAAGCTGCTTGTGCTTGAGCAATTCTACTCTTTATTTCTGAGATGCATCTTCCATTCGTTGTTATTAATGTGCCCAGGTATTTGAATTTATTGACTTGTTTTAAAACTGTTTCATTCACTTTGATAGTGCATTTTGGGGAAGCCATTTTCTCTGAGACGACCATTACTTCTGTCTTTTTTTCTATTAAGGCTGAGGCCTTTATTTTCACTGTCTATCGCTATTGTATCAACAATTTCCTGCAGCTCCTTTTCACTTTTTGCTATTAAGACAGTATCATCAGCATATCTCAAGTTGTTTAAATTGTGTCCGTCAAATGATATTCCTGGCATGTCCTCTAGAGATCTCATTATATTTCCACTGAACAGATTGAACAGATCCGATGACAGCACCCACCCCTGCCTGACACAATTTTTTTACTTGCTGATTAGTTCCTATTTAGCTGCTAATTCTTACAACTGCTGTTTGTTGCCAGTCTTCTTCTTTGATCCATAACCACCAACCGTCAAAGCAGTCAGTGGCCATCACGCCTGGTGACGTCTTTTAGGGCAGCAACAAATTGATTCCACTTTGCTCGGTCCGCGGCTATCCTTCGTACAGTGCCCCAACTGTGGTTCATTCTTTGCATCTCAGCTTCCACAGTTCTCCGCCAAGTTGTTTTTGGTCGGCCTCTCTTTTGCTTTCCCTCGGGGGTCCATAGCACAGCTGTTCTTGTGATGGTGTCAAAGTCCCTTCTGAGGACATGGCCAACCCAACTCCAGCGTCTGCCAGCTATGATGGTGTGCATGTCCTTCTGGTTACTCTGAATAAGTAGTTCTTGGTTGCTGATTGTGTTTGGCCAAAAGATTCGGAGAATTTTCCTTACGCAGATTGTGTGGAAGGAGGACAGTTTCGACATTTCCTTCTCTGTTACCCTCCAACATTCCGCACCATAGAGAAGCACAGAAAGTACACAGTTCTCATACAGTCTTAATTTGGTGTTTGTGCTGTACTGGGAAGACTTCCAAATGTTGTTGAGAACAGCAAAGGCTGTTCTCGCTTTATTCATTCTGTTGTTAATGTCCTTCCCTGTTCCGCCGTCAGGTGTTACTATGCATCCTAGGTAAGTAAATGGGTCTGTCTGTTCTAACTTCTTGTTCCTTACTGTTATAATCGAGGAAGTGGAGGGGAACTGCGGTAAGACGTGGAATACAATGGATGGGTTTGAAAAAAATCGAAAAAAGGTGATTCGTCTTACTGTTATTGGCTCAGGATTGCCCACATTTAGTGTCATGACCTCTGTCTTTTTCAATTGATGTTCAGGCCAAACTGCTGGCAATACTTACTCAGTCTATCGGTTTTGTCTTGAATGTGTTGATGTGAGTGCGCGAGTAGTGCAATGTCATCTGCATATTACAGGTCTTCGAGTGTAAAAAACGTTGTCCATCTAATTCTTCTTGGACTGCTCTCTGTTGTCTGGCGCATCACCCAATCTATGACTGTCAAAAATAATGTTGTTGATAAGGGGCATCCCTGTCGTACACCTGTTTTCACTTCGACAGTTACATTACTCGATCCAACACTGCACGTAAAGTTAGAATAGAGGCTCTTTATGATGGAAACAATGCGGCTGGGAATTCCATAAGCCCTCAGTATTTTCCATAGGCTGTCCCTGTGTATGCTGTCGAAAGCCTTTTCAAAATCAACAAAGTTAATGTACAGCTGTCTCTGCCATTCTGAGCACTGCTCTATATGTTCCTGAGGGTAAATATATGATCTGCACATCTTCTGTTCTTTCTGAAGCTCGCTTGTTCTTTCCTCAGTTTATGGTCAACTGCTTTTGAAATTCTCTGGATGATTATCCTGCCTAGTATTTTGCTGGGAACTGAGAGGAGGGTAACTCCTCTCCAGTTGTTGCAGTCTGCAAGGTCGCCCTTCTTGGGTGATTTGACAATTATTCCTTTACTCCACTCTGTTGGTGTTGCCTCAGTTTCCCAGACTTGTGCAAATAGTGGTTCTAATAGTTCTGCTGCTAGATCAGGGTCTGTCTTGAATAGCTCAGCATTTAGATTGTCGTGACCAGCCGCTTTTCCATTTTTTTAGCCCTTTGATAGCTGTGGTGATTTCTTCTTTTTGTGGAATGTCTGTATTTACGTCTGTCACTTTCAGCCTCAGGAACATTCAGCTGAGTCTCTGGTGGTTCCTTATTCAGTGTTTCTCTGAAGTGCTCTGCCCATCTTGTTTCCTGCCCCTGTGCTGTTTGTTTCCAGTATATGTTCTTTATTATCCTCAAGTCGTTACTATCAATCTTCATGCTGTCTAGCATTTTTAAAATTTCCTCATGTTTTACCTTGTCGAATGCCTTGGTGTAATCTATAAAGCACAAGTTCAGATCTGTCTTCACCTATATGGCTCTTTCTATTAATGTTCTTGAAATATATATAAAGCATTGTTTGTGCCATTACCTTCTACACATTCACACAGTTCATCACTCATTTTTTTAAATTTTATTTCTCGCTCTTCTCATGATAATTCATAATAATATTTTTGTCACATGACTCTGGTTTTTTTGCCTCTTGGTACGATGCCCCCTTTCCAATGGCCACTGTAATTATTTGCCTTGTTTGTTGGTATTAGGGACACCCATGGTATCGTGGTCTGTGGTTTCCAAGACAGATGGTACATTTCCTATTAGTGTTTGGCACCTGGTAGTCGAGGTCTTTCTTTGCCTTAGGGTAGTCTTTGTATTCGTAGCTGTCTGCACAGTATCTACAGACCGTCTCTTTTCTGCACGTGTTCTTTGTGTGAAAAAATCCCTGGCACTTCGAACACTGCATCACTGGCGGGATGTAGGCATGTTCTTCGGGGTCTATTCTGAATAGTGATACTTTCCGGAACTGTTTTCCCTTGTAAAGTCACTATTATCAGTCTGGTGTCTTCTTTGTTCCAGGACTTTAGCCTTTCGGCATGTGTGATTCTGGCCAGAGGGTTTTCGGCCTGGATGC
Source organism: Oreohelix idahoensis (assembly GCA_024509875.1). Classification (NCBI taxonomy): domain Eukaryota; kingdom Metazoa; phylum Mollusca; class Gastropoda; order Stylommatophora; family Oreohelicidae; genus Oreohelix; species Oreohelix idahoensis. The sequence goes on along the minus strand of JAMPIV010012779.1, from coordinate 198,986 downwards.
AGCTGAGGGTCTCTGCATCTGACAAGCTGGTGTCGATCCCTTTGATGACTACTTTCTTAAATTCTATGTGGATTTCTGCTTGGATTTTGATCAGTGTGGTAGCTGCAATTTTATAGGCCCGGACACCAGAGCAGTCATCAGCAATTTAGTCTTTTCGGTATCATTCAGGGCAAGTATCACTCCCTGTTGGTGCCTTCTGATACTTAGTATGCCTCTTTTGCCTACTACATTCTCCAAGACATTGATTACTTTGTCGTCTGGGAGTGCCCTGGGGGTAGCTTCTCCTCCAGACAAGTGCGTAATTTCTATTTTTCGGTCTTGTTCCAGTTCCTTGTGAGTGATTTTCTGTAGTCCGCCTGCGCTGCATCTACCCTCCGCAACCACTGGCAGTGCATCTGTCTTTAGTCTCGGTACCCTTTCCTCGTCTGTCTGATCATGATTATGTGTGGCATTCTGCACCTTCTGATCACCGTGGAACACTTGGCTGTTTTCATTTGTTGTTTCGTCCAGACTAGGTCTACTCATTTGTGTCTCAGGGCTTTTGTTGGCTTGTGTCTCTGCTCTTGCAATTTGCGCCATCTGAGGGTTGTGACGTTGGATTTGACACTCCTCTGCCACTTGGTGATTCTCCGTCATCTAGTTTCGGACAGCATCTTCAATGTCTAGGCCTAGCACGACGGGCGTGGAAGTTGTTTCGTATTGTGGTGGTGTATTCGCTTGTAGTTTATCTCTTGCCTCCTTCTTGCATTTTAGCCTTCTCATCATAATTTTTGCAATTCCGGTTATGGCTTCCTCTCCGTTTGGGCCAAGAGCTGCATACAGTACAGCACACACACCAAACTAAGACTGTATGAGAGCTGTGTACTTTCTGTGCTTCTCTATGGTGGAGAATGCTGGAGAATAACAGAGAAGGAAATGTCGAAACTGTCCTCCTTCCACACAATCTGCCTAAGGAAAATTATCCGAATCTTTTGGCCAAATACCATCAGCAACCAAGAACTGCTTATTCAGAGTAACCAGGAGGACATGCACACTATAATAGCTGGCAGATGCTGGAGTGTGGTTGGCCACATCGTCAGCAGGGGCCATGATACCATTACAAGAACAGCTATGCCATGGACCCTGAAGGAAAGCAAAAGAGTGGCAAACCAAAAACAATCTGGCAGAGAACTGTGGAAGCCGAAATGCAAATAATGAACCAGAGTTGGGGCACTGTATGAAGGTTGGCCGCTGACCGAACAAAGTGGAATCAATTTGTTGCTGCCCTACAAGATGCCACCATGTGTGATGGCCACTGACTGCTTTGATGGTTGGGAGCTATGGATCAAAGAAGAAGTAGAAGAAGAAAAATGAGATAAATTACTGGAGTTTTTCTAAAACAAACACATACTGAGTAGCACTCAAGTGCCATTCATTCTTATCAGATTTTGATCAAATCTGAAACCGGACAGTTTTTTTCTGCCTGAATGTTAAATACGAAACTTATACAAATTAGTCCAGCAGTTCTTAAGTTGTGTTTTGCGTTATATATAGAAACGTTTTTGCAATTTTCAAAAGAATAAAAATGGCAAAATTATTTCTTAATACCGCAAGCTTTTTTGTCTGTATCATGGTGTCCCACCACCACTACATTTACTTTGATAATTCAATATTCAGCACCATGTTAAGAAACAGATACATATTAGCACCCTATAACATTTATATATACATAATAATAATAATAATAGCCCCTTCAGTCATAACTGAATATGGGAATGCAGCCCTCAGCTGCTTATTTTCCTGGTGTTCCTTTCAACGTTTTCTTCTTTTCTCTTCTGCTCATCATGTGAGCTTCTTTTTGCCCAATCTGAGGTGGCACTGCAGGAAACATCATCACTTGGGACGATGGACAGCTTCATCCTAACAGGTTGCTGGATTTATATCCAGTGCTCTCATGTCTCTCTTGCATATATCTTTGAATCTCAGATGTGGTCATCAAATTGTTTTTTTGCAATCTTTTGCGATATATACAAGGTATATATATATATATATAATTTTATCAGTGCCACTGTTACACTTATCAGTAGCTTCTATCTTTAACTTTTGTTGAGGTGGTAATATGTACCATTTTGCATAAACAAGTATATGTATTTATTTATTATTAGAGAGATAGGCAGAAGGAGGGGCAAAAAAAAATTCACTTTGAGAAGGGAACTGGAGGCAGACATGAAAGAGATAAAAAAAAGTTATAGTAAGTGTAGCGTTCAGTTTGCTGAGTCTATGATTGTATATGTGCCTGGTTAATTTCTTTGGATTCTAATTATTAAATTCCTGGTCAAAGGGCATTAATTCTTGTTTTACTGGGATGGTAGTTGACAGTGGTAGTTGTCCCACTTGTCTGTAATGTCAGTGGTTTAAATTTGGGAACCAATGTCAGCTTTCCCTGATATATTTTCAAACCGCCTATTTTGAGCTGAGCTCAAAGGTCTTGCGTGTCAGAGCGCATGCGCAAGTTTTTTCTGGCGCAATTTTGGAGAGAATGACTGTGTTAGGGTCATGCTGTGATTTTGACAGGATCAAGATGGGTTCTTTAAAAGGTCCTCTGTGAGTCGACAAAGATGTCGAATATTATAGTTATATTCTATACGCCTAGGATAGGCAAGTGAGTGTGGTGATTGTGATTCTGAAGGGACAGTAAGTTAATTTACTCTTAGAACTGTTTCCCCGTTTGCAAGAATCTTACGTGACTTATATTGTAGTCAGCATATGACTTTTCCCCTGGGCGGGAGAACATCCCCCTCAGTACATTTGAAAAGAAGCTCACAACGTTTCCTAATATTATGCACTAGGATGGTGCAGGCCCAAAGGTACTTTATATATTGTTGTAACCCGCTATGCCGGCGATACCATTTGCTCAAGGCGGAACTCCCCTTGTTTGCAAGAATATCACAGAGGCCATCATCATTATGTATCTGTAAGCCCACCATGTTGCGCGGCCTGTTGTAGACCCATCTACATATTTGTCTGATTTAAGTCAGAAAGGAGTTTGTCTAAACTCATATATCGTATGTACTTTACTGTAGCTGACGAGAGTGGAATGTACGAGATCAGCTTTATCATATTCATGCATAGCTTGATAGTGAACCCTATTCATACGATTTATGTACTGAACTGTTCCATGACTGTCCTATGTTGATGTCATCGTATCTGTCATTTGTGGAGTATTAAATATATGAAAACGTTAGAGGTGTTTCAAGAACTCTATGACTACTACACGTTTAGTTACAAGAGGGAAACATTATTTGGATGCCTGTCTTCCATGAACTTTAACTACGCATTCGCACATATTGATTGAAGTCTACTCACACTACATCATATAGCTATTACACCTCTTCTCTTCAAGATCTCCACACGAATGCCAGCATTGTTGCGGCTAACCAGGGCCTGCATACAATTATACCAGCCTAGCTGACGCTGTAGTATTCCTGAAATTATTCTGAACAATTCGCTTCAGTGGCCAAACTGTACCTGCACTATTTGTGTCACGGTCACCTGCTATGCTTCGACAAGCACAGACCATACATGGTTGTTTACACCTGTGGTATCCAGTGTGAACTTACCACCCAAGTCTCTCACATTACATTTCTACATTTAACATTTACACGGGCAGCAGTAAAACCCAACTGTAACAGTAAGACATTGAACAGATGCTACATTATGTAAAGGTTTGGCATACATTTGTTGAGGCCCACTGCTCCTTAGGGAACTAACAAATAATGCTGATTGTATATCTGTAGTTTCTCAATGTGACCAAAAAAAAAATAGCACACATTCTCTCTGTGGTGAAATATGTTGAGAACCCAGCATTGCACACTAAGCTTTGGTTCCCAGACGTTGTTCTTTAGCTTTGACCTAATTGACTGCATGTAGGAGCATCTCACTATGGAACCATTGATAAGCAGGAGAACTGAGAAATGGCTCTGTGCAGGATGTCACAATTCCTTTGGAAAGCCCAGAACCAGAGCACAGTATTTTAGCTCTGCATAGTTGGACAGCACCCTTGGATGGCAGGGAATGCACAGTATGTCACACATTTCTTACTCCTAGCTTGGGACCCCTATGTGATTATTCTTTAAATGCAATCTAAGTTGAAGAAACTGGAGCTCATGACTTTAACTCAACATTTTTCAGAATGGTAGAAAAGCCACAAGAAAAGCCTAGATCTTCAGTGTTACCAAAGAGTATTGAAGTCAAAAGAGTGAGAAGCTCAGCAGCCCTATTAAACGACAACAAATCTGGTTGAGATTTCAATTTACACAACAAAATACTTTTTTCACTACCAATTTGATAAATGTCCACAGGAAGTGATCAAATAATTTAAACCATCAAGATATTTTGTGAATAGGGGGCTGAAGAATAATGAATGAGTAAACTCGCATTTCAAACATCAATCTTACAAACTGTGTAAGGTAAACATCACATAAATTTTCACTGATGTAAGTCTAGTGTGCAGTTTTAGAATACAGACTTGAGTAAACTCAACACCACACACATCTCACTCAGATAGTCCCTCCCATGTATGCCTTCTTTAGTGTAATTCTAGAACACAGACTTGAGACAACCTAATACAACAAACATCACATTTATACATCTCTCCAATGCATACCTGTCGACCTCCTGAGACAAAAACCTGTACGCCAAACCAAAAAAATCATTACAAACGCCCAAAAATCCTTACGCAAAAATTATGTTAATAAATTATACACAGTACAGTTTTAAAATGAGAATTGACACATACAAATCTATTAGCACTTGAATTAGTGTGATATAAAACATGCTAATAGTCTGATGCTGTTCTTTACATATAAAAAAACTAAGTGATCGTGAGGTACTATTCTTTCAATGCACAGTGTTTTGTATTATAATCAACACGTGCACTTTTAGCACTTTGCAGAATTGCAATTGTGGGGTTAAAGTCTACACAGCATGTATCAATGTTAATCTTACACTGTAAATAAGATATGAATGTGTCTGCATTCATGGATCTCCTGCAGCCTGTGTGGATTTTTTTTACTGAAAAATAAAGCAGCGAAGTTTACGCAAACAAAATTTGTTTAGTTATGAAGGGCAGACACAGAATATTATGACATTAATTTATTGGAAATATTTAAATGATCAAAATATAACTGGAAAGATTAAGAGAACGACAAACAAACAAACAAAAAAAAAAAAAAAAAAAACAACATACAATGAAGCATAGCAAACAGCTCAAAAACAAAAATGAACCAAATTATGAACAGAATATCAAATCTAGGAAGAAAAAACTAGCACCAAAAATTTTAAAAATTATGTAAGAGTTGGTAGCCTAGACCAGTGATAATAGATTGCCACTTTATAAAAATATAAAGCAGCGAATCTCGACACTTAAAATAGGTAGGCCTACTCAATGCAAATTCACTTTTTTTCTACTTTTGTAGGGCCTATTCAAAATTTTATGAGATTAATTTATTGGAAATATTTAAATGGTCAAAATATAACTGGAAAGATTAAGAGAACGACAAAAATAAAATACAATGAAGCAAAAGCAAACAGCAAAAAATAAAAAGTTAACCAAATTATGAACAGAATATCAAATCTTGGATTTGAAAAATTTTTAAATGTACAGAATTATTATTTAAAAGTTGGTAGCCTAGACCAGTGATAATAGATCGCTATTTTATTAAAAACTTAAGCAGTGAATCTCGACCGCTGGAATAAAGTAGGCCTACTAAATGCAAACAAACCTATTTTTTTCTAGTTATGTAGGGCCTACATAGAATATTATGACATTAATTTATCTGAAATATACTGAAGGGCAAGATATAACTGGAAAGATTAAGACAGCAATTAAATTGCAACAAAGCAAAACTTACTTACATACTTAGTAGTTCCCCTTCTACCATGAGGTGTAGAGGTTTGGAAGAGAGAGTGCCAGACTATCCTATTGGCTGTCTTCCTCCTGGCCTGGTTCCATTTTAATCCTCAGTCCTTCAAAGATTGTCTAATGTTGTCCTACAAGAAAACTCTTGGTCGTCCTGGGGGTTTGGATCCCTGGCTCTTTGTTTCCCATGCTTGTTGTGGTTGCTGATCTTCTCCCATTCTGCAGACATGGCCACACCATCTTAGTTGGGACTGTTCTACTTGGGTCTGCAGGGGGTAGGATTTTAGGCCTTGGTGTATCGTCTGGTTGCGGACCATATCTCTTTTTTTTACTTCAACCACCTTCCTCATTTCTGAGGATGGTATCTGGCTTTTGTGGGTTGTAGTCATTGCCCTTGACTCGCATCCATAAGTCAAGACTGGGACATAGGTGAAGCGGTATACAGCCATCTTTGTTTTCTTACCAACCTCTCTCTTGTTAAGGAATCCTCGATTTATGGCCTGAAGAAGTCTCCTAGCTTCAGCTTTTCGAATAGCCAACTCTTCTTTGATGCCTCCCTTTTATTATATAATAGCTCTGAGATATTTAAAGTGGTCGACCTGCTGCAAGACCTGTTCTCCCAGCTTAATCTGATGTCTTCTTTCTTCTCGTGATCTCACCATGGATTTTATTTTAGAGCTGCTTATAACCATCCCTCTCTTCTCCAGCTCTTCCTTCCATACTTGCAGGTTGGATTGGAGATGTGCCTCTGATTTTGCTCCACAAACATCACACTTATAAGGTTTCTCTCCTGTGTGTGTTCTTTTGTGACTCTTTAAATAATCATTTTGGGAAAATTCTACTCCACAAACATCACACATATAAGGTTTCTATACTGTGTGTGTCCTTCTGTGACTGTTTAAAGCACCACATTGAGAAAATCCTGCTCCACAAACATCACACTTGTATAGTTTCTCTCCTGTGTGTGTCCTTTTGTGACTCTTTAATTGATAATTTCGAGAAACTTCTGCTTCACAAACATCACACTTATAAGGTTTCTCTCTTGTGTGTGTTTTTGTGTGTCTCTTTAAATCACCACTCTCAGAAAATTCTGCTCCACAAACATCATACTTATAGGGTTTATCTCCTGTGTGTGTCCTTTTGTGACTCTTTAATTGATCATTTCGAGAAAATTCTGCTTCACAAACATCACACTTATAAGGTTTCTCTCTTGTGTGTGTCCTTGTGTGTCTCTGTAACCGCGTATACCGTAAGTTTTCAGATACAGGCTATATTAACACTTAAAATAAATTTTTATAGAAACAGAAGATTAAAAAAGTCTTGGCGCAGATGTTTAATTAAACCAGGTTAGCTTCGAAAAGCCACGCATTATTTTAGGCTAAGCTTCGCTTCGTAACGCCAAGCATTGGTCACGTGATTTTCCCACCAATGGTTAGGCTGAGTCTTTTTTCCCCAGAATGAACAAGAGACGAAGCCATTTTTTTAGTCAGTAATGAATTTAGAGCGGTCGAGACAAGACGTAATTCTCTTTGCTCAGTGATATTCTATAGAGGAGATTGACTTCGCACAATTAAAGCAACTGTGTAATTTCGAAACGTAGAATAATTTGTTTGTGAATTCATGAAAACTGTAAGTATTGCTAAATACTGAATGCAATAACTGTTAGAGCCCACAGTCATAACTGAAACGGAGCTACGCTCGAAAACTGGGTAAAGAATTGTAAACCCAGGCATATATCTGAACCTTTTACCAAGAATGAAGGTCCTTAAGCTGAGAGAAAGTCAAACTAAGGAATACTAATGAATAAGAGAAAGTTTGGCTCTTCATTGAAATGAAGAGATAAGAAAAACGTGAAATCTAGACCACATTAACAAATAAACGAAGGAACACTAGAAGGATAGAGGAGCCACGCCATGTTTTAGCAACTTGAAAAGATTACGAGATGCAATAAGGAATATTGCATCATTAAAATAATGCATTGACTTTTTATGCTTGTTTATTAAATGTCAACATGCTATTATGCAAATTTGGTGTGGTTACCATTTGACTTAACCCAGTTCTTGTTGGAAATTGAATAAACATTTGTTTCATTGAACACAAATGCTGTTGACGAATCATATGTTTGCAGTTAGCCATCATACCAATTATTAAAGGATCATGCCAAAGCTAATCGTTGCAGGTGCAACACAAATAATAACCATATGCTCTAAAAATAAAACATCATAGAGGATTGTCCCCGAACCTGGTAAATTCCTGTAAGTCTGTAGAGAGAAATCATCACCTCTAGCAGGCTAGCTAGTAATCAAAATCTAATACTCTCGAGTTAAACAGCAACCCCCACTACCCTGCCCGGCCACACATCTCAATTTGGTGCCGTATGACCAGTCCTCTAAAAAAGAGCAGAAGCGAAGATGGATCAATTAATGGAAAATTTTCAACAGCTTGGTGTGGACCAACAACAACAACAACCACAGAACCAACCTGTAAATGCACAACCGTTGCAGCCCCCAGTCAATCCAAATATGGAGGAACCCACATTGATAGCGCTACAGCGCCTTACTGAGAACTTAGAAAAGAATAGCAATTATGCAAAATTATCCCAAGTTAGGTCCATAGTACAACCATTCGAGGGAGATAAGAAGAAATTCAGGAGATGGTTGGCCGACATAGACAAATTTGCGGCAATAGCAGAGGCAACAACGGATGAAGAGAAAAAGAAAATCGCTCTGTTAGGTTCTGATTCGTACGTGACTGATTTTTTAAGAAGGAGGTCCCAGCAGTACCCCACAGAAACCTACGAGTCCCTAAAAAAAGAGCTCACCCAGAGATATGGGGAAATAATAGACAAAATGCATGCTTGGTCAGTCCTTAGAAGCATGAAACAGGAAAGAGATGAATCGGTACAACTTTTTGGAGATCGATTCCTCAATATGGCAGAAGAGGCATTTTGCGGAGAAATCCCTACCACACCTGATGTAGAAATACAGTTAGTGGGGATATTTGCCGATGGCCTTAGAGCGGAAAATATCAGAAGGCATCTTATTAGAAAAGACACCAAGACTATTGCTGAAACAATCCAAGCAGCAATACAGGAGGAAAATCTTCACCGAAGGTTCCAACAAAGAGCAGGTAGGGAACCCCGACCAGAATATAGGGACTATGATGAGCATGAGCCTATGGAAGTTGACCATACCAGGAGGCAATGGACTCGCCCACGAATACGTGATGATAGACCCCGCAATTATAGACCCCCCACACAGAGGCAAAACGACGTCAATAATGTCAATACAAACGGATGCTTTACATGCGGTAGGCTCGGACATGGTTACAAGTCCTGTAGAGCAAATTACAATCATGCACCACCCAGAAGAGGAGGTTACCAACCACAACAACCCGCACCACCCCCACGTGATTACACCAGAAATCAGTATACCAGAGGCGCACCTCAACCCCTCATGCGTCAGGGAAACGGCCGCGCCACTCACTAAACAGGACCGTTAGTGAGGGCAACAATCACAGAAACTGGTCCAAAACAAAAGAAACAACACAGAACAGAAATTGTCAAGTGGGCCCATCCAGTAAAATACAATATGAAGAAATGTTGCATGATGGAACTAAAATACATCCGGACCCCAGTTCCTGCATCATGTCTATACAGGGCCAACAATATAGGGCACTGGTAGATACAGGAGCATCCATCAGCCTTATTAGGTTCCAGCTGTTCAAGAGGATCCAACACTTAGTACGATTTCAACCGTCCAAAACACACCTAGCTTCAGTCACGGGACAAAGACTAAATTCAGTTGGGACAGCATGGCTAAAATTTTCCTTAGGCGAAACAAATTTTGAACACCCATTTGTCATTACTAAAGGAATGTCTAGAAATCTTATCCTAGGGAGAGATTTTTTTAACAAACACAAAGTTCGAATATACTATGACCTCCACAAAATCAAAGTCAACAATACGTACATAGATCTCCAGGACGATATCCACATAGCGTCTTTAGTAAGGATTACAGCTCCCATAACGGTGGCTCCAAACTCCCTGGTCATAGCAAAAGGCAGAGTAAAAAATTCTGAGTACATAACACCAGGGCAATCAATTCAAGTACAGCCCCTAGCAGAAGAAAGCATTATTGATGACCCATTGTTGCAAATTACAGAGGGAATCGCTGAAGTCTCGAAGTCCAGAGATTTCCCCATCATGATATTGAATATGTCAGGAAAAACTACCACTATAAAAAGAGGCACAGTTGTAGCGCAAGTGGATACGTCAACAATAAGACAAACCAAAACCAATAGAGACCATCCACAAATTGTCTCAACCACTCCCACTGGACATAATGCACGAAATCGCAGTACAAATAACCATAGTACACGGAAAGTAAACAGTTATAAGGCAGAAAAAGGCAGTAACATCAGTCACAGTCATGTTACACCACAGCATACCCTACCCAGATGGCAGAAACGAACCAGTCCATACATAAGAAGAGAAAGGCCACAGTATGAAAATGACTATAATTACTCATTCTTGCGCCCCAGCACACCAAGAGAAAAGATGAAGTGCTGTATATCACAGAGTAACAGAGAAACAGAAATTGTCTTGCCAGGAGGATATCCAAAGCGACAAGACAGTGATACATGCCCCATGGAGTATCAATATAACTCAAAAACAGGTGGATATGATAAAGTCCCAAAACCAATTGAAATTTCCGAAGAAAAGGAAGAATTCTTATATGACTATACCACAGGAGGATACTATAGCAGCAAAGTTGGAAACAGAAAGAATGAAAAATTTTCGCCCAGGGAAAGAAGACAGCCCTATAGCACAAACAGAAGAAATACAGTAACGTACGCGGATAAGCGCAGTTACGACAGAAATAATCAGAAAAAATGGCACAACAACGACTACCCCAGAAATATAATAAGAAATGAATATACAGTAAATGCAGTGACAAATGGAAATGCACACAGTACATGGCAGAGGAGACAGTACCAAGCACAGCCCAATGAACGGCAAAGAACTACGCAAAAGAAAGCCACATACCAGGAGCAGAGATTTTCACAAGATGCAAGAAAAATGTCCCAAAATTATGGGAATGAAACGGAGGCATCAAGACAGACCAGAGATATCATAGCAGATCATAAATACAGAGAGAGAATAGCTCAGTTACTTGCAACCCTGAATGCCACAGAAGATAATAAGCAACGTTTGAAAACGTTTGTAGAAAAGCACCAAGATGTATTCGCACTCAATGACATGGAATTAGGCAGAACTAACACTGTCACAATGGACATTCAAACAACCACAGAGGAGCCAATACATATGAAACCCTTGAAAAATAGAGAACTCGTGGAAAGGTCTATAAATGAAATGCTACAGGCAGGAATCATCGAAAGATCCCGTTCCCAATGGTCCTCACCCATAGTGATCGTAACAAAGAAAGACGGCTCCAGTCGCTTTTGCTGCGACTACCGTGCCCTTAACAAAATCACAAAAGTCATTTCCTACCCCCTCCCCAGGATAGACGATCTACTTGCGACGTTAGGAAAGTCTACATACTTTACCACACTTGATGCAAGGTCAGGCTTTTGGTGCATCCCCATGACACCTGAGGCAAAACAGAAATCCACATTCTGTTCACATATGGGAAGTTTTTTTTGGAATGTTATGCCATTTGGTCTAAAAGGATCTCCAGCAACATATATGTCACTCATGGATGAAGTGTTAAAGGGTCTACATCCATTTGCCCTGGCATACATAGACGATATCCTGATACATACCGCAGGCACGATGGAAGACCACCTCCGCAAGGTTGAAACAGTGTTTGATAGACTCAGGCATCACCAAATAAAGTTAAAACTGTCGAAGTGTGAGTTTCTAAAGACAGAAACAAAATATTTAGGCTTTGTCATCAATAGACATGGCGTCAGACCTGATGAAGATAAAGTCAAAGCCATAAGAGAAATGCCTAGCCCCAAGACGGTGAGACAAACACGCTCATTTATTGGTACAATAGGGTACTATAGACGCCACATCATCAATTTCTCCAGAGCAGCAGAGCCTTTGATAGCCCTTACCCGCAAGTATGCACGCTTCAAATGGACAGAAGACTGCCAGAGATCCTTTGAGTATCTAAAAAATGCCCTAACCACCATCCCACTGCTTGGACATCCAGATATTTCTCAGCCCATGATACTATACGCCGATGCCTCAGATAACGCAATTGGTGCTTGTTTGGTCCAACCTGTACTAGAAGATGAAACACCCATCCTACCAAACATTCCAAATGAGAAACCCATTGCATTCCTATCCCACGCATTGTCAAAGTCACAAAAACGGTGGACCACCACTGAGAAAGAAGCATATGCTATTCACTATGCAGTACAAAAGTTTGACTTTTACGTCAGAGGAACTAAACTCATTATAAGAACTGATCATCAACCTTTGGTTAACTGGCTCACCAAAACACAAGAACAGCCAAAGAAGTTACAGACATGGGCAATGAATTTACAGTCCTACGACACCACTATCGAACATATCCCAGGCGAAATGAACACCTGTGCAGACCTCTTATCCAGGATTAAATATGATGATGAAACTGAAGTGAAAACAAATAGAGTCAAAAATGATGGCACATCCTCAGAGATTGACGATAATGCTAAAGAAATTAATGAAATTACTTCATCAAGTCGAAGAAGTACCTCAGATTCCGCCACTCAAGTAGAAGAAGAAAGCCAAGAGATGTTTGACATGAGAGTAGAACAAGCGAAAGATGCAGAAATTGTCAAGCTGCTCACATACGTGAAAGAAAACCCAACAAAAAGTAAAGATTTTACAGTACACCCAACGGATGGAATTCTATACTATATTGATCAGAAACAAGAAGGGACACTAAGAAAAGTCATTCCAGCACATCTAGTCCCAGAAGTATTGCTACAGTTTCATGATAACAACGGGCACATGGGAAGAGACAAAACAATTGATGTCATAAAGAAAAGGTATTATTGGCAAACTTTCTACAAGGACATTACAGAATATGTAGCCACCTGTAGAACATGTAAATTGAGAAACATGAAGCCACATTTAATTCCCCTTCAAGAAATGCAACCTTCCCATTACCCCATGCAAACAGTGAGCATTGACTTATCAGGTCCTTACCCACTCACCCAATCAGGCAACAAATACCTCCTGCACATAGTTGACCAATACTCTGTTTGGCCAGAAAGTTACCCACTCAGTGATGCCACATCGCAGTCCATCACGCAAATTTTTTTACAAGAATTCATTCCCAGGCATGGCTGTCCAAAACGAATCATTTCAGACAACGGTAAACAGTTTATAGGTAACCCATTTAAAGCCACCTTACACCAGCTGAATATTGAGCATACTACAACCACTTATTATTGCCCAAATGCAAATGGCAGAAATGAACGCATGCACGCCACCCTACATGATATTATTAGCAAATATATCAAGGGGAACCACCAATACTGGGACCTATACATTAACCAAGCTCTTGAAGCCATCCGAGTAAACGTGAACGATACCACAGGAATGTCACCCTTTCTCATGCTATACGGAAGAGAACCAAACTTTCCGTTAGACAACCTACTTCGCCCACAAAGAAAATACATGGGAGAAGACCCCATCGAAATAATCCTTCAAGAAAAGTATAAAGCTCACCAGATTGCACAACGAAATACGCAGAAGGCATTTCACAAGAAACAGAAACAACATGATAAATCAGCCAAGCTACCAACATACAAAATAGGAGACAGAGTATACTACAAGAAACATGTACGCAGTTCAAAATTCGATGACCGATGGTTAGATGGCTACAAAATCATGAAACAAACTACGCCTGTAAACTTCATTATTTGGAATGAAGAGAAACAACACCAAACAAAAGCTCACGTAAAACAAATAAAAATTGATAATCACCGGCCCATTCCGCCTCTGACGACAAATACAAGACCAGTCAGAAAAGCCACCCTAAATTATAATCCATCCAGCACAGATTCGTCTGACATATCAGAGTCAGAGACGACAGACTCTGAATTTTACCAAGACGACCACATACCCAGACCACCCACAGATGAAATACATCGAGCAAGACAACAACGAGACTCGTCCGAAAGCGAAGAAGATATCCCACCACTTGAATTGCGTAATCGACTCCAGGACAGAGACCTGCGCATTAGAAATGAAGAAATAATGCCTCAGACGTCACACGATGACAACAACCAAGCACCTTATATCCACACTCAAACTTACTCCCGCAGTGATAAATCGTCAGCTGATACCTATCACACCCCCAGTTCAGGCAGTTCTAGTTTTAACACTAGTGAAAACCAAACACTGCTATACCACAAGAACAAGATTGCTCGTTCAAAACAATCAGATCCTGAAGAAACTATACCCAAGCAGATTGTTGAACCATATACCAGCGATCTTTATGGAGACGAAACAGAACAAGACAGCATAGCTTTGTCAGACCCCAACGAACATAATGACAGAAAAATGGTAGAATTATACCAACAAGAAACAGACATTGATACAGCTAGTTCCATTGAAACCAGTGATGCGGATAGTACATTATTTGTACCAGTCAGCTCCAGCGTCAAACGCGCCTATAAAACAGAATCTGATGACTCAATCCCTAGCAACAAAATTCCGCGTATACAGCACAACTATATCAGACGAAAGATTCTGAAGAAACGCAATCATGTTCCAAAACCAAGCCGAGAAGTGTTAGCCTCATCTCAACTAGTCAAAAACAACAGTGTGCAAATTACTGTGCCCATTGTAACCGGTGCTAACGTTCAGCACAACCAGGTCAGAAGAAAAATCAAGGCGAAACATATACCTGCCTCAAAACCAACAGATGTTCCAGCCATACAAACCCCTACCACAGTGAAACCATCACCGCAATCAAAAGATGTTAAGCCATCACCGCATTCGTCAATGTCCTCAGTGTCCCAACAATCAGCAAATGCAGTGTCGTCGCCTATCACACCCGTCACCACTGCTACTCAGTATGATGCTCGCCTAAGCAGTCGGGACATTGCAAGGTTAGAGATGGCAGAGAAACTGAAGGAACTACTAAAACTTTGCTGAGACACGCCCCTCAAGTCTTCAATGTACATGCCATCCCATGTACCGTCACCGCGAATGTGCACTTAATTTTTAACAATGTACTAACTCTCCCCATGTACTCTATTTTCAGTCTTGGACAGTTCAAATGACTTGCTTACAGACTAAGATGTCAAAGCCTCACTGAGAAAGTTATTTTTTCCAGCCTTAGAATAATGATGCCCAGAAAGAAATCAAGACCAGCCCACGGAGGATTCTAGTTAGACATTTTATTTGGATTATTGAAATAAAGATGACACAGATGATACAATGTTCTTTGTTTACAGACACCCTTATTAGTCAGACAGTTTTTGATATTCAGAATGTTACACAACTTTACCTATAACACATGTGTCATACTATTCTGTTGTAACATTGATCTCTACTTTTGAAACGAATCATATTCCATGTTTCATTCACCAGACTTCTTGTCCTTGCAGATCCAGAGTCCTGTATTTTCATGCAGACACTGTACACCAGTAGTTTTGTTTTCTTACCCCATACTAATATTTCTTTGATCTATATTATGCTAAACTCCTTTATATCTATCACCTTGATCAATCATACTGTTCATACTATGACATCTCTCAACAGCACATAATTCATACCCAAAACTAGTATTGTAGGTTATGCTATTTTTCTCCACAGGATTATTTCAAATGTACATTATTATTTTAGACCCAGATGTATATTAGTACTGTCAAAAATTTTACTGCCTATCACAAATACCCCAATGACATTTGCGCATGCTGAATTTCTGCAAATGAAGAATCCCTTGAGAGCATTAGTATATGCTAACCCCAGATTGAACAAATTGCACCTATTTGTTGATGATGCCTTTGCCCATGTTAAAGAAATAGCATTTGCACACCTAGCAAATGAAATACCCCATTACCGCATGATAACCACTAATGACACATGAGATGAAGAAGCAACAGGTTATGTATGATGAAGATGACATTTTATATTAAGGTGAAACTTTATGTTGTCACAGCTGAGATTTTGTTGAAATGTTGATGCACAAAATCCCCCACATTAACATTGGAGGAGGAATAATCTTAGTCTTTCGTGGTTACGAGATAAGACAAGGATATAATAGAATATTTGATGAATACCATGGAAACAAATCAGAGCAGATGATTGTTGCACATATGAGGACCATATTTGAAGTCATTATTGAAGGATTATCAGTAGACAAGAGACATAAATGAATTATGATAATCCCATGGAACCACAGGTACTAAGGACACAAAATGGAGATTAAATAATGGAAAAAAAAAATAATGACTGAATAATTGCTACACCCAGAGGTAAAGGAAATAGAGATACATCCGCATTTTTGGAGAAGATATCTTTTTTTTTTGATTTTTGCTCATTGCCTTTGTAATATGAACATTGTTGTATAACAAATGACTATTCCTTATCACGAATTACAGAATGTTGTAAGATAGTTAGAATAAATTGACAATGTACTATACTCATAACATACCCAGAATTACAGGAGAGAAAATAAATAAATGGTTGATGAAATTGGACATACTGAGATTTGCTCACCCCGAGGATATTGGATAAGAAAATAACGTTATCCCAAGGACAGACATGTCACAGATATAGTACATGGACAATTAATAAGGATATATTTCCAGTACAGAATAAGAGGAATAGGAAGGATCCACATTTTAAAATATTGGAGCACCATGAGCGATGAATTGGACTTATAAAGGAAATGGAAATGGTACACTGTATGCAAGGATAACCAGAAATAATATGGTTAAATAGTAGTCAGAGTGCAAGGAACTTTGTCTTATAAGAATATTGTAGATTCCTCACGATCAATTGAATATTTTTTCTTCCTTTCTATGTCACATTTTTTGAGTGATGACCCCAAAATTTTTTTTCATCTCATATTGTCAAAAGTTCTTACATCTCAGTTAAATGTTTCCATAAATAATTGTTTGATGTGTTTTGCATAAATGTATTGCTAGATAAGGTACATAGGGAGTTACTAAGGATGAATTCTCAAGATAACAGGAGGACTAGAATAGATACAATGATATTGGTACACCATAAATGATACATTGGTGTTATGAAAAAAAAAAAAAGGAGACAAATATAAATTGTATACAAGGATGCCTCGAGAGTGACAACATGGATACATATTGTCAAAAGTATAAGCAGTTGTCTTAAAAGAGAAAATAAAGTAATACGGAACCCAATGTAGAAAATTCATGATGATTTGGAAACTATATTTTTCTTTTCCCTTATATTTCATAAAATGATAGTAACACATTCGTCTGTTGGTTGCTGAATAATTTGATGTTTGAAAATTGATGTATGGTAAGTCAAAGAAGATCTTTGAAAAAAAGAAAAAATATATATATATATATAAAATAATATTTCTAGGACAGAGTTCACAGAAAAAAAAAAAAAAATGTATTGACAGAAAAGAAGGAATGATTAGAAATAACTGACTAATGGACAGGATCACCACCAGACGTATGGATATTAGAGACAAACATCACATATTTTGAAAAAAAAAAAAAATGTAATATAGAACATTTTCTACAGTGACGGACTTAGAACGAGTTTATACACTTACCATTTGGAAAATGTCTATAACAAGGAAACATACAAATAAATAAATAAGGATAAGCCATGAGGTTTTAATGCTTTTATTGTGAAAAATGATTACTTATAAAAATGATGCTGGTTGTATTATCGTATGATAAATATGCATATTATGTTTAGAGATGTTTTCTACATGTAATAATGAGCAAGTGGCTCATTCACTAGAAAAAAAAAAAAAAAAAGAGATTTTTTAGTCTTGCAGAATTATATATGGAGCAAATAACAGGAACAGAAAAGAGATAACACCCCCACCACATCCAAGAGAATGTAATCAACTATATTTTTGAATGAAATGTAATAGATTATGATAATCCAGCCAAGTTCTGCAAATAAGATAGTTTATTGTTCATTCCCCAGTGTTGCCACTCGTCACATTTTTTTAGTGATGACCTTATGAGTGTTTTGCAGATTTTGTTAGGCAGTGTTGCCAATTTGTAAATTTGGTGAAAAATATTATGATGTGATGAATAAGTTACACTTTTTGAAGTTGATGTCCACTACTAGTTTTTTTTACATAGCAGACGACCTCATATAGACATAGGACCCCAGTATAGGAATTAAATTAAATTTTTTGGAAATATTTTTGGACTTAGAAAAATTTTTGAACTTTAAATTTTTCTGAAAAATTTTTTTGAACTTAGAAATTTTTGGGGATGGATTTTTGTTATTGATAGTACTCAAATGTCTCCCTACGGGATACATTTGCAGGGCCCCGGGATCTGTATGTAACCGCGTATACCGTAAGTTTTCAGATACAGGCTATATTAACACTTAAAATAAATTTTTATAGAAACAGAAGATTAAAAAAGTCTTGGCGCAGATGTTTAATTAAACCAGGTTAGCTTCGAAAAGCCACGCATTATTTTAGGCTAAGCTTCGCTTCGTAACGCCAAGCATTGGTCACGTGATTTTCCCACCAATGGTTAGGCTGAGTCTTTTTTCCCCAGAATGAACAAGAGACGAAGCCATTTTTTTAGTCAGTAATGAATTTAGAGCGGTCGAGACAAGACGTAATTCTCTTTGCTCAGTGATATTCTATAGAGGAGATTGACTTCGCACAATTAAAGCAACTGTGTAATTTCGAAACGTAGAATAATTTGTTTGTGAATTCATGAAAACTGTAAGTATTGCTAAATACTGAATGCAATAACTGTTAGAGCCCACAGTCATAACTGAAACGGAGCTACGCTCGAAAACTGGGTAAAGAATTGTAAACCCAGGCATACATCTGAACCTTTTACCAAGAATGAAGGTCCTTAAGCTGAGAGAAAGTCAAACTAAGGAATACTAATGAATAAGAGAAAGTTTGGCTCTTCATTGAAATGAAGAGATAAGAAAAACGTGAAATCTAGACCACATTAACAAATAAACGAAGGAACACTAGAAGGATAGAGGAGCCACGCCATGTTTTAGCAACTTGAAAAGATTACGAGATGCAATAAGGAATATTGCATCATTAAAATAATGCATTGACTTTTTATGCTTGTTTATTAAATGTCAACATGCTATTATGCAAATTTGGTGTGGTTACCATTTGACTTAACCCAGTTCTTGTTGGAAATTGAATAAACATTTGTTTCATTGAACACAAATGCTGTTGACGAATCATATGTTTGCAGTTAGCCATCATACCAATTATTAAAGGATCATGCCAAAGCTAATCGTTGCAGGTGCAACACAAATAATAACCATATGCTCTAAAAATAAAACATCATAGAGGATTGTCCCCGAACCTGGTAAATTCCTGTAAGTCTGTAGAGAGAAATCATCACCTCTAGCAGGCTAGCTAGTAATCAAAATCTAATACTCTCGAGTTAAACAGCAACCCCCACTACCCTGCCCGGCCACATCTCTTTAAATCACCACTCTCAGAAAATGCTGCTCCACAAACATCATACCTATAGGGTTTATCTCCTGTGTGTGTCCTTTTGTGACTCTTTAAAGTACCACTCTCAGAAAATTCTGCTCCACAAACATCACACTTATACGGTTTCTCTCCTGTGTGTGTCCTTTTGTGACTCTTTAAAGAACCATTCTCAGAAAAATCTGCTCCACAAACATCACACTTATAAGGTTTCTCTCCTGCGTCTGTCGATGTGTGACTCTTTAAAGCCCCATTCTGAGAAAATTTTGCTCCACAAACATCACACTTATAAGGTTTATCTCCTATATGTGTCCTTTTGTGACTCTTTAAAGCATCACTTTGAGAAAATTCTGCTGTACAAACATCACACATAAGGTTTCTCTCCTGTGTGTTTCCTGTGTGTCTCCTTAAAGTACCACTCTCAGAAAATTCTGCTCCACAAACGTAACACTTATAAGGTTTATTTCCTGTGTGTGTCCTTTGGTGACTCTTTAATTGATCATTTCGAGAAAATTCTGAGTTACAAACATCACACTTATAAGGTTTCTCTCTTGTGTGTGTCCTTGTGTTTCTCTGTAAATCACCACTCTCAGAAAATTCTGCTTCACAAACATCACACTGATAAGGCTTCTCTCCTGTGTGTGTCCTTTTGTAACTCTTTAAAGTACCACTCTCAGAAAATTCTGCTCCACAAACATCACACTTATAAGGTTTCTCTCCTGTGTGTGTCCTTGTGTGTCTCTTTAAAGCACTACTATGAGAAAATTCTGCTCCACAAACATCACACTTATAAGGTTTCTCTCCTGTGTGTGTCCTTTTGTGACTATTTAATTGACCATTTTGAGAAAATGCTGCTCCATAAACATCACATTTGTAAGGTTTCTCTCCTGTGTGTGTCCTTTTGTGATTATTTAAAGCACCACTGTGAGAAAATTCTGCTTCACAAACATCACACTTATAAGGTTTCTATCCTGTGTGTGTCCTTTTGTGACTCTTTAAAGCTGCATTCAGAGAAAATTCTGCCCTACAAATGTAACACTTATAAGGTTTGTCTCCTGTGTGTGTCCTTTTGTGACTCTTTAATTGACCATTTTGAGAAAATTCTGTTCACAAACATCACACTTATAAGGTTTCTCTCTTGTGTGTGTCCTTGTGTGTCTCTTTAAATCACCACTCTCAGAAAATGCTGCTCCACAAACATCATACTTATAGGGTTTATCTCCTGTGTGTGTCCTTTTGTGACTCTTTAAAGTACCACTCTCAGAAAATTCTGCTCCACAAACATCACACTTATTCGGTTTCTCTCCTGTGTGTGTCCTTTTGTGACTCTTTAAAGAACCATTCTCAGAAAAATCTGCTCCACAAACATCACACTTATAAGGTTTCTCTCCTGCGTCTGTCAATGTGTGACTCTTTAAAGCCCCATTCTGAGAAAATTTTGCTCCACAAACATCACATTTATACGGTTTCTCTCCTGTGTGTGTCCTGTTGTGAATCTTTAAAGTACCATTAAGAGAAAATTCTGCTCCACAAACATCACACTTATAAGGTTTATCTCCTATATGTGTCCTTTTGTGACTCTTTAAAGCATCACTTTGAGAAAATTCTGCTGTACAAACATCACACATAAGGTTTCTCTCCTGTGTGTTTCCTGTGTGTCTCCTTAAAGTACCACTCTCAGAAAATTCTGCTCCACAAACGTAACACTTATAAGGTTTATTTCCTGTGTGTGTCCTTTTGTGACTCTTTAATTGATCATTTTGAGAAAATTCTGAGTTACAAACATCACACTGATAAGGCTTGGGAGCCGCGCTAGCGTAGTGGTTACAACACCGCTCTGGCGACCGGGTGATACAGGATCAAACCCAGGCGACGGCATTTGAGGATTTTTCGTCTACCGGGATTTGGACTGGATTAACTCGAGACCTGGCGAGGACATTTGAAGGAGTGTCGTCGACCAGGGACTGGCGGCTCCTGAGCCGACCCAGCTGCAATGGGTACCTCCGAAATCGGCGAGTATTTGCCTGAATGGCGAGGGGCACCTGTCTCTGTACAAGAAAATAAAGGGATACTCACGTAAAATCAATGTCAGGTTAGACATAAAATAATAACCTGAGATTTCGCCTTGAGTATTAGCGGGCGAACGCAAAAAAAAAAAAAAAAAAAAAAAACTGATAAGGCTTCTCTCCTGTGTGTGTCCTTTTGTAACTCTTTAAAGTACCACTCTCAGAAAATTCTGCTCCACAAACATCACACTTATAAGGTTTCTCTTTTGTGTGTGTCCTTGTGTGTCTCTTTAAAGCACTACTATGAGAAAATTCTGCTCCACAAACATCACACTTATAAGGTTTCTCTCCTGTGTGTGTCCTTTTGTGACTATTTAATTGACCATTTTGAGAAAATGCTGCTCCATAAACATCACATTTGTAAGGTTTCTCTCCTGTGTGTGTCCTTTTGTGATTATTTAAAGCACCACTGTGAGAAAATTCTGCTTCACAAACATCACACTTATAAGGTTTGTCTCCTGTGTGTGTCCTATTGTGACTCTTTAAAGCTGCATTCAGAGAAAATTCTGCCCTACAAATGTAACACTTATAAGGTTTGTCTCCTGTGTGTGTCCTTTTGTGACTCTTTAATTGACTATTTTGAGAAAATTCTGCTCCACAAACATCACACTTATAAGGTTTCTCTCCTGTGTGTGTCAATGTGTGACTCTTTAAAGCCCCATTCTGAGAAAATTTTGCTCCACAAACATCACAGTTATAAGGTTTCTCTCAAATGTGTGTGTCCTGTTGTGAATTTTTAAAGTACCATTAAGAGAAAATTTTTCTCCACAAACATCACACTTATAAGGTTTATCTCCTGTATGTGTCCTTTTGTGACTCTTTAAAGCACCACTTTGAGAAAATTCTGCACCACAAACATCACACATAAGGTTTCTCTACTGTGTGTGTTCTTTTGTGACTCTTTAATTGATCATTTCGAGAAAATTCTGCTCCACAAACATCACACTTATAAGGTTTCTCTCCTGTGTGTGTCCTTTTGTGACTCTTTAATTGACCATTTTGAGAAATTCTCTTCCACAAACATCACACTGATAAGGTTTCTCTCCTGTGTGTGTCCTTTTGTGATTATTTAAAGCACCACTCTGAGAAAATTCTGCTCCACAAACATCACACTTATAAGGTTTCTCTCCTGTGTGTGTCCTTTTGTGACTCTTTAAAGCCCCATTCTGAGAAAATTCTGCTCCACAAACATCACACTTATAAGGTTTCTCTCCTGTGTGTGTCCTTTTGTGACTCTTTAATTGACCATTGTGAGAAAATTCTGCTCCACAAACATCACACTTATAAGGTTTCTCTCCTGTGTGTGTCCTTTTGTGAATATTTAATTGACCATTTTGAGAAAATTCTGTTCCACAAACATCACACTGATAAGGTTTCTCTCCTGTGTGTGTCCTTTTGTGATTATTTAAAGCACCACTCTCAGAAAATTCTGCTCCACAAACATCAAACTTATAAGGTTTCTCTCCTGTGTGTGTCTTTTTTTTTTTTAAAGAACCATTCTTAGAAAAATCTGCTCCACAAACATCACACTTATAAGGTTTCTCTCCTGCGTCTGTCAATGTGTGACTCTTTAAAGCCCCATTCTGAGAAAATTTTGCTCCACAAACATCACACTTATAAGGTTTCTCTCCTGTGTGTGTCCTGTTGTGAATCTTTAACTCTTTGACTCCAGACCAACGCTCTGAGCGTTGCAAAATTCAACACGCCGTGCCAGAGCAACGCTCAGAGCGTGGTTTTTAGTTTATCACGAATAAACCCTAAAAATCGTCCGCTTAATGCAGTTCATATATTAAAACTCGTAGAATGACTTCCGCTACTATTTAAACAACTAATTTGACTTTAGTTAATCAGCACATGTGCGTGTTTTGATGTTTATATCACAATTTTTGTGAAGATTCGCGTGTTTACGTTTTTCTTTGTTTTTGCTAGAGAAATATGTCACGCTTTATATTTACATTTTCTAAGTCTCCTAAGCAAATAATTGTGTCAAACTACTTTGAAACATTGCTGACATTGATGATGATTGTTTGGTAGTCACAGTTTGTTGTCAAAATACGGAATATATGCAGAAAAGCTAGACACACTAGATTTAATTGATGAGTGGGCGTAGTCATATTCTGGCCGATCAAAAACTAGACCAACCGTAACATCTAATCACTAGTTCTTGGTAGAAGATGAATCTAGGGATACTATTAAAACATTAAACAAGAGTAAAAAAGTATTTATATGACGTTATTCTTATTTATTTGTTTGAAAATTGCGTAATGCACGATTGCATAATTTATTTTTCTCTTACAAAGAACCACGGAAAAACTGGTGCGAATAACACTAAATGTACTAATTTTGGCCATAAGCATGTTTTTTTTACTTTGTATATGGATTAACTTGACGTTTGAAGACTAAAAAGAAAGTTTTATTGTCTACGACAGTAATTTGTCTTTGGTAAGATCGTATTCTACAGTCAACTTTTTAGCGTTTTTCAATTTTACATGCAAAATGATTAAATTATACCGAACATACTTGTGTTAATACTACCACAGACATTATATATTTGAATTTTCTATCCATTTCCCTACAGTTTGGTATATAATAAGTACATGTTCAAAGGAAAATTCACAAATAAATTTTGACTGAAAGATGAACACTTCACACTATAAAATTCTGCCCACAAAAAAAGTCTGGCACAGCGTGCAAAATAACTCTGGAATGAATGAGTTAATGTACCATTAAGAGAAAATTCTGCTCCACAAACATCACACTTATAAGGTTTATCTCCTATATGTGTCCTTTTGTGACTCTTTAAAGCATCACTTTGAGAAAATTCTGCTGTACAAACATCACACATAAGGTTTCTCTCCTGTGTGTGTCCTTTTGTAACTCTTTAAAGCACCACTCTCAGAAAATTCTGCTCCACAAACATCACACTTATAAGGTTTCTCTCCTGTGTGTGTCCATGTGTGTCTCTTTAAAGCACCACTTTGAGAAAATTCTACTCCACAAACATCACACTTATAAGGTTTCTCTCCTGTGTGTGTCCTTTTGTGACTATTTAATTGACCATTTTGAGAAAATGCTGCTCCACAAACATAACATTAGTAAGGTTTCTCTCCTCTGTGTGTCGTTTTGTGATTATTCAAAGCACCACTGTGAGAAAATTCTGCTTCACAAACATCACACTTATAAGGTTTCTCTCCTGTGTGTGTCCTTTTGTGACCCTTTAATTGACCATTTTGAGAAAATTCTGTTCACAAACATCACACTTATAAGGTTTCTCTCCTTTGTGTGTCCTGTTGTGACTCTTTAATTGACTATTTTGAGAAAATTCTGCTCCACAAACATCACACTTATAAGGTTTCTCTCCTGTGTGTGTCCTTTTGTTACTCTTTAAATAAACATCTCGAAAAAATTCTGCTCCACAAACATCACGCCTATAAGGTTTCTCTCCTGTATGTGTCCTTTTGTGACTCTTTAAATAATCATCTCGAGAAAATTCTGCTCCACAAACATCACACTTATAACGTTTCTCTCCTGTGTGTGTCCTCTTGTGTTTTTTTAATTGATCATTTCGAGAAAATTCTGCTCCACAAACATCACACTTATAAGGTTTCTCTCCTGTGTGTACTTTTGTGACTATTTAATTGACCATTTTGAGAAAATTCTGCTCCACAAACATCACACTTATAAGGTTTCTCTCCTGTGTGTGTCAATGTGTGACTCTTTAAAGCCCCATTCTGAGAAAATTTTGCTCCACAAACATCACACTTATTAGGTTTCTCTCAAATGTGTGTGTCCTGTTGTGAATCTTTAAAGTACAATTAAGAGAAAATGTTTCTCCACAAACATCACACTTATAAGGTTTATCTCCTGTATGTGTCCTTTTGTAACTCTTTAAAGCACCACTTTGAGAAAATTCTGCACCACAAACATCACACATAAGGTTTCTCTACTGTGTGTGACCTTTTGTGACTCTTTAATTGATCATTTTGAGAAAATTCTGCTCCACAAACATCACACTTATAAGGTTTCTCTCCTGTGTGTGTCCTTTTGTGACTCTTTAATTGACCATTGTGAGAAAATTCTGCTCCACAAACATCACACTTATAAGGTTTCTCTCCTGTGTGTGTCCTTTTGTGAATCTTTAATTGACCATTTTGAGAAAATTCTGTTCCACAAACATCACACTGATAAGGTATCTCTCCTGTGTGTGTCCTTTTGTGATTATTTAAAGCACCACTCTGAGAAAATTCTGCTCCACAAACGTAACACTTATAAGGTTTCTCTCCTGTGTGTGTCCTTTTGTGAATCTTTAAAGTACCATAAAGAGAAAATTTTTCTCCACAAACATCACACTTATAAGGTTTCTCTCCTGTGTGTGTCCTTTTGTGACTCTTTAAGTGATCATTTTGAGAAAATTCTGCTCCACAAACATCACACTTATAAGGTTTCTCTCTTGTGTGTGTCCTTGTGTGACTCTTTAAATGATCATTTCTAGAAAATTCTGCTCCACAAACATCACACTTATAAGGTTTCTCTAGTGTGTGTGTCCTTTTGTGACTCTTTAAAGACCCATTCTGAGAAAATTCTGCTCCACAAACATCACACTTATAAGGTTTCTCTCCTGTGTGTGTCCTTTTGTGACTCTTTAATTGACCATTGTGAGAAAATTCTGCTCCACAAACATCACACTTATAAGGTTTCTCTCCTGTGTGTGTTCTTTTGTGACTCTTTAATTGACCATTTTGAGAAATTCTCTTCCACAAACATCACACTGATAAGGTTTCTCTCCTGTGTGTGTCCTTTTGTGATTATTTAAAGCACCACTATGAGAACATCCTGCCCCACAAACGTAACACTTATAAGGCTTCTCTCCTGTGTGTGTCCTTTTGTGATTCTTTAAAGTACCACTCTCAGAAAATTCTGCTCCACAAACATCACACTGATAAGGTTTCTCTCCTGTGTGTGTCCTTGTGTGTCTCTTTAAAGCACTACTATGAGAAAATTCTGCTCCACAAACATCACACTTATAAGGTTTCTCTCCTGTGTGTGTCCTTTTGTGACTCTTTAATTGACCACTCTCAGAAAATTCTGCTCCACAAACATCACACTTATAAGGTTTCTCTCCTGTGTGTGTCCTTTTGTGATTATTTAAAGCACCACTATGAGAAAATTCTGCTCCACAAACATCACACTTATAAGGTTTCTCTCCTGTGTGTGTCCTTTTGTGACTCTTTAATTGACCATTTTGAGAAAATTCTGCTCCACAAACATCACACTTATAAGGTTTCTCTCCTGTGTGTGTCCTTTTGTGACTCTTTAATTGATCATTTCGAGAAAATTCTGCTCCACAAACATCACACATATAAGGTTTCTCTCCTGTGTGTGTCCTTTTGTGACTCTTTAATTGACCATTTTGAGAAAATTCTGCTCCACAAACATCACACTTATAAGGTTTCTCTCCTGTGTGTGTCCTTTTGTGACTCTTTAATTGATCATTTCGAGAAAATTCTGCTCCACAAACATCACACTTATAAGGTTTCTCTCCTTTGTGTGTCCTGTTGTGACTCTTTAATTGACTATTTTGAGAAAATTCTGCTCCACAAACATCACACTTATAAGGTTTCTCTCCTGTGTGTGTCCTTTTGTTACTCTTTAAATAATCATCTCGAAAAAATTCTGCTCCACAAACATCACGCCTATAAGGTTTCTCTCCTGTATGTGTCCTTTTGTGACTCTTTAAATAATCATCTCGAGAAAATTCTGCTCCACAAACATCACACTTATAACGTTTCTCTCCTGTGTGTGTCCTCTTGTGTTTTTTTAATTGATCATTTCGAGAAAATTCTGCTCCACAAACATCACACTTATAAGATTTCTCTCCTGTGTGTACTTTTGTGACTATTTAATTGACCATTTTGAGAAAATTCTGCTCAACAAACATCACACTTATAAGGTTTCTCTCCTGTGTGTGTCAATGTGTGACTCTTTAAAGCCCCATTCTGAGAAAATTTTGCTCCACAAACATCACACTTATAAGGTTTCTCTCAAATGTGTGTATCCTGTTGTGAATCTTTAAAGTACAATTAAGAGAAAATGTTTCTCCACAAACATCACACTTATAAGGTTTCTCTCCTGTGTGTGTCCTTTTGTGATTATTTAAAGCACCACTATGAGAAAATTCTGCTCCACAAACATCACACTTATAAGGTTTCTCTCCTGTGTGTGTCCATGTGTGTCTCTTTAAAGCACCACTTTGAGAAAATTCTACTCCACAAACATCACACTTATAAGGTTTCTCTCCTGTGTGTGTCCTTTTGTGACTATTTAATTGACCATTTTGAGAAAATGCTGCTCCACAAACATAACATTAGTAAGGTTTCTCTCCTCTGTGTGTCGTTTTGTGATTATTTAAAGCACCACTGTGAGAAAATTCTGCTTCACAAACATCACACTTATAAGGTTTCTCTCCTGTGTGTGTCCTTTTGTGACCCTTTAATTGACCATTTTGAGAAAATTCTGTTCACAAACATCACACTTATAAGGTTTCTCTCCTTTGTGTGTCCTGTTGTGACTCTTTAATTGACTATTTTGAGAAAATTCTGCTCCACAAACATCACACTTATAAGGTTTCTCTCCTGTGTGTGTCCTTTTGTTACTCTTTAAATAAACATCTCGAAAAAATTCTGCTCCACAAACATCACGCCTATAAGGTTTCTCTCCTGTATGTGTCCTTTTGTGACTCTTTAAATAATCATCTCGAGAAAATTCTGCTCCACAAACATCACACTTATAACGTTTCTCTCCTGTGTGTGTCCTCTTGTGTTTTTTTAATTGATCATTTCGAGAAAATTCTGCTCCACAAACATCACACTTATAAGGTTTCTCTCCTGTGTGTACTTTTGTGACTATTTAATTGACCATTTTGAGAAAATTCTGCTCCACAAACATCACACTTATAAGGTTTCTCTCCTGTGTGTGTCAATGTGTGACTCTTTAAAGCCCCATTCTGAGAAAATTTTGCTCCACAAACATCACACTTATTAGGTTTCTCTCAAATGTGTGTGTCCTGTTGTGAATCTTTAAAGTACAATTAAGAGAAAATGTTTCTCCACAAACATCACACTTATAAGGTTTATCTCCTGTATGTGTCCTTTTGTAACTCTTTAAAGCACCACTTTGAGAAAATTCTGCACCACAAACATCACACATAAGGTTTCTCTACTGTGTGTGACCTTTTGTGACTCTTTAATTGATCATTTTGAGAAAATTCTGCTCCACAAACATCACACTTATAAGGTTTCTCTCCTGTGTGTGTCCTTTTGTGACTCTTTAATTGACCATTGTGAGAAAATTCTGCTCCACAAACATCACACTTATAAGGTTTCTCTCCTGTGTGTGTCCTTTTGTGAATCTTTAATTGACCATTTTGAGAAAATTCTGTTCCACAAACATCACACTGATAAGGTATCTCTCCTGTGTGTGTCCTTTTGTGATTATTTAAAGCACCACTCTGAGAAAATTCTGCTCCACAAACGTAACACTTATAAGGTTTCTCTCCTGTGTGTGTCCTTTTGTGAATCTTTAAAGTACCATAAAGAGAAAATTTTTCTCCACAAACATCACACTTATAAGGTTTCTCTCCTGTGTGTGTCCTTTTGTGACTCTTTAAGTGATCATTTTGAGAAAATTCTGCTCCACAAACATCACACTTATAAGGTTTCTCTCTTGTGTGTGTCCTTGTGTGACTCTTTAAATGATCATTTCTAGAAAATTCTGCTCCACAAACATCACACTTATAAGGTTTCTCTAGTGTGTGTGTCCTTTTGTGACTCTTTAAAGACCCATTCTGAGAAAATTCTGCTCCACAAACATCACACTTATAAGGTTTCTCTCCTGTGTGTGTCCTTTTGTGACTCTTTAATTGACCATTGTGAGAAAATTCTGCTCCACAAACATCACACTTATAAGGTTTCTCTCCTGTGTGTGTTCTTTTGTGACTCTTTAATTGACCATTTTGAGAAAATTCTGTTCCACAAACATCACACTGATAAGGTTTCTCTCCTGTGTGTGTCCTTTTGTGATTATTTAAAGCACCAATCTGAGAAAATTCTGCTCCACAAACGTAACACTTATAAGGCTTCTCTCCTGTGTGTGTCCTTTTGTGATTCTTTAAAGTACCACTCTCAGAAAATTCTGCTCCACAAACATCACACTGATAAGGTTTCTCTCCTGTGTGTGTCCTTGTGTGTCTCTTAATTGACCATTTTGAGAAAATTCTGCTCCACAAACATCACACTTATAAGGTTTCTCTCCTGTGTGTGTCCTTTTGTGACTCTTTAATTGACCACTCTCAGAAAATTCTGCTCCACAAACATCACACTTATAAGGTTTCTCTCCTGTGTGTGTCCTTTTGTGATTATTTAAAGCACCACTATGAGAAAATTCTGCTCCACAAACATCACACTTATAAGGTTTCTCTCCTGTGTGTGTCCTTTTGTGACTCTTTAATTGACCATTTTGAGAAAATTCTGCTCCACAAACATCACACTTATAAGGTTTCTCTCCTGTGTGTGTCCTTTTGTGACTCTTTAATTGATCATTTCGAGAAAATTCTGCTCCACAAACATCACACATATAAGGTTTCTCTCCTGTGTGTGTCCTTTTGTGACTCTTTAATTGACCATTTTGAGAAAATTCTGCTCCACAAACATCACACTTATAAGGTTTCTCTCCTGTGTGTGTCCTTTTGTGACTCTTTAATTGATCATTTCGAGAAAATTCTGCTCCACAAACATCACACTTATAAGGTTTCTCTCCTGTGTGTGTCCTGTTGTGACTCTTTAATTGACTATTTTGAGAAAATTCTGCTCCACAAACATCACACTTATAAGGTTTCTCTCCTGTGTGTGTCCTTTTGTTACTCTTTAAATAATCATCTCGAAAAAATTCTGCTCCACAAACATCACGCCTATAAGGTTTCTCTCCTGTATGTGTCCTTTTGTGACTCTTTAAATAATCATCTCGAGAAAATTCTGCTCCACAAACATCACACTTATAACGTTTCTCTCCTGTGTGTGTCCTCTTGTGTTTTTTTAATTGATCATTTCGAGAAAATTCTGCTCCACAAACATCACACTTATAAGATTTCTCTCCTGTGTGTACTTTTGTGACTATTTAATTGACCATTTTGAGAAAATTCTGCTCAACAAACATCACACTTATAAGGTTTCTCTCCTGTGTGTGTCAATGTGTGACTCTTTAAAGCCCCATTCTGAGAAAATTTTGCTCCACAAACATCACACTTATAAGGTTTCTCTCAAATGTGTGTATCCTGTTGTGAATCTTTAAAGTACAATTAAGAGAAAATGTTTCTCCACAAACATCACACTTATAAGGTTTATCTCCTGTATGTGTCCTTTTGTAACTCTTTAAAGCACCACTTTGAGAAAATTCTGCACCACAAACATCACACATAAGGTTTCTCTACTGTGTGTGACCTTTTGTGACTCTTTAATTGATCATTTTGAGAAAATTCTGCTCCACAAACATCACACTTATAAGGTTTCTCTCCTGTGTGTGTCCTTTTGTGACTCTTTAATTGACCATTGTGAGAAAATTCTGCTCCACAAACATCACACTTATAAGGTTTCTCTCCTGTGTGTGTCCTTTTGTGAATCTTTAATTGACCATTTTGAGAAAATTCTGTTCCACAAACATCACACTGATAAGATTTCTCTCCTGTGTGTGTCCTTTTGTGATTATTTAAAGCACCACTCTGAGAAAATTCTGCTCCACAAACGTAACACTTATAAGGTTTCTCTCCTGTGTGTGTCCTTTTGTGAATCTTTAAAGTACCATTAAGAGAAAATTTTTCTCCACAAACATCACACTTATAAGGTTTCTCTCCTGTGTGTGTCCTTTTGTGACTCTTTAAGTGATCATTTTGAGAAAATTCTGCTCCACAAACATCACACTTATAAGGTTTCTCTCTTGTGTGTGTCCTTGTGTGACTCTTTAAATGATCATTTCTAGAAAATTCTGCTCCACAAACATCACACTTATAAGGTTTCTCTAGTGTGTGTGTCCTTTTGTGATTCTTTAAAGACCCATTCTGAGAAAATTCTGCTCCACAAACATCACACTTATAAGGTTTCTCTCCTGTGTGTGTCCTTTTGTGACTATTTAAAGCACCAATCTGAGAAAATTCTGCTCCACAAACATCACACTTATAAGGTTTCTCTCCTGTGTGTGTTCTTTTGTGACTCTTTAATTGACCATTTTGAGAAAATTCTGTTCCACAAACATCACACTGATAAGGTTTCTCTCCTGTGTGTGTCCTTTTGTGATTATTTAAAACACCAATCTGAGAAAATTCTGCTCCACAAACGTAACACTTATAAGGCTTCTCTCCTGTGTGTGTCCTTTTGTGATTCTTTAAAGTACCACTCTCAGAAAATTCTGCTCCACAAACATCACACTGATAAGGTTTCTCTCCTGTGTGTGTCCTTGTGTGTCTCTTTAAAGCACTACTATGAGAAAATTCTGCTCCACAAACATCACACTTATAAGGTTTCTCTCCTGTGTGTGTCCTTTTGTGACTCTTTAATTGACCACTCTCAGAAAATTCTGCTCCACAAACATCACACTTATAAGGTTTCTCTCCTGTGTGTGTCCTTTTGTGACTCTTTAATTGACCATTTTGAGAAAATTTTGCTCCACAAACATCACACTTATAAGGTTTCTCTCCTGTGTGTGTCCTTTTGTGACTCTTTAAGTGATCATTTCGACAAAATTCTGCTCCACAAACATCACACTTATAAGGTTTCTCTCCTGTGTGTGTCCTTTTGTGACTCTTTAAGTGATCATTTCGAGAAAATTCTGCTCCACAAACATCACACTTATAAGGTTTCTCTCCTGTGTGTGTCCTTTTGTGACTATTTAATTGACCATTTTGAGAAAATTCTGCTCCACAAACATCACACTTATAAGGTTTCTCTCCTGTGTGTGTCCTTTTGTGACTCTTTAAGTGATCATTTTGAGAAAATTCTGCTCCACAAACATCACACTTATAAGGTTTCTCTCCTCTGTGTGTCCTTTTGTGACTCTTTAAGTGATCATTTCGAGAAAATTCTGCTCCACAAACATCACACTTATAAGGTTTCTCTCCTGTGTGTGTCCTTTTGTGACTCTTTAAGTGATCATTTCGAGAAAATTCTGCTCCACAAACATCACACTTATAAGGTTTCTCTCCTGTGTGTGTCCTTTTGTGACTACTTAATTGACCATTTTGAGAAAATTCTGCTCCACAAACATCACACTTATAAGGTTTCTCTCCTGTGTGTGTCCTTTTGTGACTCTTTAATTGAACATTTTGAGAAAATTCTGCTCCACAAACATCACACTTATAAGGTTTCTCTCCTGTGTGTGTACTTTTGTGACTCTTTAATTGACCATTTTGAGAAAATTCTGCTACACAAACATCACACTTATAAGGTTTCTCTCCTGTGTGTATCCTTTTGTGACTATTTAATTGACCATTTTGAGAAAATTCTGCTCCACAAACATCACACTTATAAGGTTTCTCTCCTGTGTGTGTACTTTTGTGACTCTTTAATTGACCATTTGGAGAAAATTCTGCTCCACAAACATCACACTTATAAGGTTTCTCTCCTGTGTGTGTACTTTTGTGACTCTTTAATTGACCATTTTGAGAAAATTCTGCTACACAAACATCACACTTATAAGGTTTCTCTCCTGTGTGTGTCCTTTTGTGACTCTTCAAAGTACCACTGTGAGAAAATTCTGCTCCACAAACATCACACTTGTAAGGTTTCTCTCCTGTGTGTGTCCTTTTGTGTCTCTTTAAAGAACTACTATGAGAAAATTCTGCTCCACAAACATCACACTTATAAGGTTTCTCTCTTGTGTGTGTCCTATTGTGACTCCTTAAATGTTCATTTTGAGAAAATCCTGCTCCACAAACATCACACTTATAAGGTTTCTCTCCTGTGTGTGTCCTTTTGTGACTCTTTAATACACCAATCTGAGAAAATTCTGCTCCACAAACATCACACTTATAAGGTTTCTCTCCTGTGTGTGTCCTTTTGTGACTCTTCAAAGTACCACTGTGAGAAAATTCTGCTCCACAAACATCACACTTGTAAGGTTTCTCTCCTGTGTGTGTCGTTTTGTGTCTCTTTAAAGAACTACTATGAGAAAATTCTGCTCCACAAACATCACACTTATAAGGTTTCTCTCTTGTGTGTGTCTTATTGTGACTCCTTAAATGTTCATTTTGAGAAAATCCTGCTCCACAAATATCACACTTATAAGGTTTCTCTCCTGTGTGTGTCCTTTTGTGACTCTTCAAAGCACCACTCTGAGAAAATTCTGCTCCACAAACATCACACTTATAAGGTTTCTCTCCTGTGTGTGTCCTTTTGTGACTCTTCAAAGTACCACTGTGAGAAAATTCTGCTCCACAAACATCACACTTGTAAGGTTTCTCTCCTGTGTGTGTCGTTTTGTGTCTCTTTAAAGAACTACTATGAGAAAATTCTGCTCCACAAACATCACACTTATAAGGTTTCTCTCTTGTGTGTGTCCTATTGTGACTCCTTAAATGTTCATTTTGAGAAAATCCTGCTCCACAAATATCACACTTATAAGGTTTCTCTCCTGTGTGTGTCCTTTTGTGACTCTTCAAAGCACCACTCTGAGAAAATTCTGCTCCACAAACATCACACTTATAAGGTTTCTCTGCTGTGTGTGTAGTTTTGTGTCTCTTTAAATGATTATTTAGAGAAAATTCTGCTTCACAAACATCACTCATATAAGGTCTCTCTCCTGTGTGTGTCCTTTTGTGACTGTTAAAAGCACCACTATGAG
This sequence comes from Oreohelix idahoensis, assembly GCA_024509875.1. Taxonomy (NCBI): domain Eukaryota; kingdom Metazoa; phylum Mollusca; class Gastropoda; order Stylommatophora; family Oreohelicidae; genus Oreohelix; species Oreohelix idahoensis. The sequence goes on along the minus strand of JAMPIV010012779.1, from coordinate 164,508 downwards.
AAAATTCTGCTCCACAAACATCACAATTATAAGGTTTTTCTTCTGTATGTCGACTTTTGTACCATTTTAAATGAAGTTTTTGTCCTGTAAGTTCATCACACATGTAAGATTCCCTATCTGTATTTGTCACCTTGTGATCACTTTGACAAAATTCTGCTCCACTGACATCATATTTGTAATGTGTCTCAGCATTATGCTGCATTATGAGTTTCCTTGGATAATCAGTTCTAGAAATCCTACTAAGACCATCACATTTGTTAGGTAGTTCTTCTTTATGCTGCATTACATGTGCCTTTAGATAACCAAAATGAGCAGCCCCCATACCAATAAGATCATATTTAGAATGATTCTGTGCTTTTTGTATTCTTTCTTGTTGACATAGACTGGATTGTGTAGCTAATTCTACATTACCAACATTACTTATATAACACTTTTCTCTTATATGTGAAAGTTCATGTTCATTATGGTTACCTTTCTTGCTAACCTGTACTCCACAAACATGACAGCTGAAACGTTTCTCTTTTGTACTTATTATTTCATCTGATTGTACACTGCCACACATATTAAAACCTTCTCTACTTCCACTGTTGAGAGTACAATCATCATAGACTATTGCTGATTTCCTGCTGCAGTTCATTATCTCAGATTCTGCAACGTTCGGTGATTGTACCTCTTTTAATCTTGATTCAATGTTATTGTCTGTACTTAGTGTTGCAGCTGCCGTACTTACATCAGCTTTCATTTCACTCACAATGTTTTCTGTGAATTCTGGCAACACTTGATTGAATGCAGCATTTTGCACTGGTTCACTCTTTATGAAACTGTTCGAAATTTTCAAATCTGGAATGTCAACACTAGAGTACAGGTGGGATGGCTGGTTACAGGAATGGTCACCTGAAATTAATTGAATAAAAAATAACAATAAAAACTTCAGATAATTTAATTTTTTTTTTAAATGTAAAACTTTTGCCTCGTTTTGGTGAGGCGCATCCCATTCAACCTAGTCGGTTATATTAGGGCGCATGTCCAAATATAAAAGACCCTTAGGCCTGGGTATTTCAGATAATTATGGCTTGCACAACAAATGTCAAGTCTGTATGTTTTGTAGCGTCATATTAGGTATGATTTAAAAGTTATGCAACTTTAAGATTATTTAAAAAGTATTTGTTTTTGTCTGATATGTTAATTGTTCATGGTATATTGTGTACTATAAATTTAATAGTATACGTTTAATAATTTTAAATGGTGTCACAAAATATTTTTGATTAATGTGGTCGCTAATCGAATATAATATTTTTATTGTTTGATTGCTTCCCTTGGCTGTCAGAAATGAGTAATAACAATTTATTTCTGAATTACTTCCCTCCAAACAGTCCTGAAATGATTACAAATATTATATTGTAAATAATACTATTTTTTTTTCTGTCATGACTAAAACTTTTTTGCAAGAAAAGAACCTCATGATATTACCTGATAGATCTGTGGAGTAAAAGTACTGTGTCAGTAAAATTCAATCTTTGTTTTTGATAAAATGAGTTTTGCCCAATTTCAGTGATGCCTGCAATTGTATACCTAGACACTAAATTTGTTGGCTCTTTCAGAACGTAATTAAAAAACAAAAAACAAATTATGTGTTCACAGAAAAATTGTAAACCAGGAGGCATACACTGTCTGCAGATAATGCATGAAAACATTTCAATGCACGTTCAGAAATGTTTGTTTTATCACTTAACTGCTCTACAGCAGTATCTGCCATAGGACTGCCTTTGTTTATTTGTTTTTAAATCAAGTTGGTTATATGTTTACAAAATGGACTCTTCTATAGCAATAATCTGAAACAATCGCAAACAGTTTTGATGAAATTCAACTTTCCAATTTTTTTGTTAATAAGAGTGTTGGAGGCAGTTATATTATAATATATTTTTAAAAAAATGGAGGCATACAATGCTCATTGGTAACTGACTGCCATTAATTTTATTGTGTGTAAATACAGTTCTGTTTCAATTAGAACCTGTATTTTAAAATTAATTGCATCACTATTTTGCAATATTAATATAAATGCTGAAAAAAACTTTTTTTATTTAGATTTTCATTTACACTAAAAGTGTACAGTTGATACTTTTAATTGTGTTGTAAAATAAAGAAAAGTGATGTTGATAATCACATATACTACTGGACAAAAGTTGTGGGCCGCCATTCAGTTTAGACAAGGTTTATATATTTTTTATATAAGGTTTGTAAAGACAAGTGAAAATGTCATTAAAACTGAGCACAGAGAAATGTGAATACATCTCTGTGTGCACTAGGTTAATTTTTTTTTAAATGTCCAAAAACTGGGTCACTTTAACCCACACGTGAAAATTGCCATTGTTGCTGCAAAAACTTGTGGTTTTTGCAACACGCCCCACTAGTTCAAAAGGTGAAAAAGTGAGCTGAATTTGAGTGCACGTGGAAAATGATCATCGGTAAAGAGTGTTCACTGTTGGTATGGAATAAATCAGTATGACAAGTAGTCGAAATGATCACTGCATTAGCCATGCCACCAAAGAAAAGTCTCAGCACTGTAGACCATGGTCGAGCCATGGCATGGATTCAGGATGGTCAATCTGTTCGTCATGTTGCAAGACGCTTAGCAGTGTCCCACTCTACCATTCAGAGACTTCTTGAGAGATTCAAAGCTACTGGACATTTGGAAAATCGACCATGCTCAGGACGACCTCAGTGTACAAACAGGCGAGATGACCGAATCATTTTGACCACTTGTCATACAAGTTGCTGCCCTACAAGACACCACCAGGCATGATGGCCACTGACTGCTTTGATGGTCAGTGGCTATCGATCAAAGAAGAAAAAATAGCTTGTTACTATAAATTTCCCTCATCTGTGCAGAGTACTTGCTGGCTTGAATAGAACAGATTGTTGCGGGGCAGCTAGCATTAATGGGATATATTTGAAATAGTGCCTACTTTGCAGTAGTAGTGATTTATGCTCTTAACCCAGGATTTCATTAATTTAAGATAAGAAACTGTTTAAGAAAGATGGTGTGTGGTCCCATACATCTGTCAGCTGAAAATGAGATTTTTTTTTTTATTTAACCCTTGAGCTCACTAGGCCCAGATACTGCAATAGAAAACATTGGTCATGAGAGAACCCATTTCGTAGAGCTAGCAGCAGCAGTTGCAAAGGCTTACCTTTGCCAAAAATCTAATTTTTTAGCAACAAAGTAGCACCAAGTGGTTCTTTAGGATAGTCTAGAAGAGCTTCCATTTTCATCAATGACAAGAAACCTGGATCAGGGAAAGAAAGCTTTGGAACCCTGAGAAAGTCCTACACATACCACACAACCTTTTCCCACACCTGGATAAATCAGGAATGACTGTGATTGCAGTCAGGGATCTAGCTACTATAGGTAAAACCACCATGAACCAACAACTTCATAAAAGTCCTAATGATCAAAAATCAATAACTTTGTAGAACCACTCAACTTAATTCAATTACTTAAAAGTCCTAACAATGAACTTTCAGTAACTGTGTAGACAAGATTGAACTGTATACAAATGACATTTTGTTTTCATCAGTAAAGGTTCATTGTAATTTTTTTCTGAAATCAAGATTAGTGTTATTGACTTTTCTTTGATGTTACTGTGATGTCTAATACATGTTTGTATTTAATCTATGGGGGTTCTTTCCAATAATTAAGTACCATAAGAAACAGTGGCCTGGATACCTATTAGCTCTTAGACTTCTTAGAGGATTCTCAACCTGCTAAGAAACAGTTAATTTCTAGTATCCCTATAAATATGCCAGTGATTCTCACTCTGTTCTTTTCTTCCTGTGAAACTTATATTTAACATTTTCTGCAGTTTTCACTTGAGCCAACCTTCAGTGAAATTATCTTGTGCAGTTTTGGTACTTATTCCTATGTTCACTTATTCTATCAGTCAATCTTCCATTGTAATCTGACACTATGGGTAAAAATCTATGCAGTTTCAGGGGTTCTATAAGAAGACAAAAGATGAGGACAACTGCTTCAAAAATGGCACAGCTTAAGATGTGACTAAGAGCTTGCAATCTCATCAGGTAAAACAGCCCACTTGAGAATTCATCACCACAAATGCTGTGGAAGCCCCATGCTTCTTAAAATGCATAGAAGGTACAATCCTTCATTCATGAGGAAATAAATGTATGAAACACTCTAGAAAACTGCTAGACTGGTAGCATGTGCATACTGTCTTATTGAATGTGCTACTATTCCCACTTTAACTACAGGTCATGCTAGATTACAGACAGGTGTATCAAAGATGTCAGTATCAATTTTTTGTTTGTGGTAGTTTAAGCTATAAGATCTCTTAATGCTTGATTTCACTGTGACTACTTTTTAAACCCTCCTCCAATAAATTAGCTATAGAAGAAAACAGTGTTACAGAATGATCCAGAAGGAGATAGATCCATGGGTTGGCAAACATCTTGAAGTAACACAATAAAAACAGCACACAAGCCTACATTATATGCACCAGCAGTCAGCCTCAACTGATATTTAAATATTGCTTAAAAAAGAAGCGTATTTACATGCTTACCTTCATTTCTCCATATATCTGACTGTTTTACTTTATGCTCTCCTAATCTCTTCCTGCTGATGCCTGCAACTGTCTGGGAATTAATGCCTGAATCTTTAGAGAAGCAACTCCAATAACACTCCTGGATGACATGCAAACAAAATCATAGGTTATGTGAAAGGTTTTTACAATCACTACCAATCAATACTGTTATCACAAGGTTCAATTTTGAGACTAACAACAAACTGAATTGTTTGAAGTATGTTCGTATACACAACAAAGACTTCAGTAAAAACCTGGAAATAAATTCTCAGTGTCCACAAAGTTGATGTATAAATGTGCCTGACATTGATGATTCTGAGTATTGCTACCTGATCTGCATATGATTTTGCTGTTCAAAATGTGTTAGTTCTTCCATGCGTTTGTTTATTTAAAGCTTCTATTTCATGGTCTAGCATCACTGAGGTCAGAGTTTTGTTCAGCCATTGCCAAGGTTTGTCTTCACAGTTGATGTTAATAATGATGTTGAATTTCTTAAGTAATTTAAATGTAACAAGCTGGCAAGGAAGAGGAACAAAGAAAAACAACACTGGAAAAATGGTGCTATGTTTAGGACGTAAGAGAGGTAGAGGGAAACACACAAAAACAGAGAAGGGAAATGGAGACAGACATGAAATGGATGCGAAGACAAGGAAAAACAACTGAACAGATGGCATAGGACAGGAAGACTTGATCTGAATTTGCTGAAAGCCTCTCACTCATTTCCTTTTCTAATTCAATTATAGCTAAATATAGCTTAACATTTTTGAGGCCCTGTTTAATTTCTTCAATAAGAATGAAACTTTTTTTCTAGTACTAGCACATGGCCACTACTACAGTCAGCTCATGGCCCAGTTTCCACAGACAACAACCATTTTTCAAATTTCCTGTATACCAGTATGCAGCTGATTTCTTCTTTTTCTTCTTCTTGCGATCACATCTTTGATGTTTACATGGTCAGATGAGTTCTCATGATGAATTTGACTGTAGTCTGGAGTTCCTCTTTAGCTCCATACAGCTTTGAGTTCAGTGTTGAGTCATTGGGCCAGTATATCTTTCTTAACTGGTCATACAGAGGGCAATCCTGTATGACATGCTCAGCAGTTTGTTCATTTAATCCACATATGCACAGTGGGGAAGCAGACAATCCTAGCTTGTACATGTGTTTATTCAGTTTGTTATGCCCTGTCCTGAGGCGAAAAATGGTGATCTGTCCCTGCTGGTCAAGAGTGTGGTAATCATCATTGGGTTGATTCTGTTCTCTTCTGAAAGCCTGGATAGCTCTCTTTTTCTCAAAGTATGTGATTTTGTTATCTTCTTGTTGACATTCTGCTTCTTTATTTTGGCAAGTTTATCTGCCTTTTCATTTCAACGTACACCACAATTGGATGGTACCCACTGAAGTATGGTTCACTTCTTTAAGCTACCTTGCTTAGTTCATTTCTCAGATGCGGGATTTTACCACCCTTGAGACATTGCAGTACAGACAGTGCATCTGTGAGGATGACTACCTAGAGGCAGTCAGAGTTGTGCTGAAGTCAGCCAAAAGATGCAAATATCGCAGCTTCACTGTAAATGGACACAACGCAAGCAAGGTCCTTTTCAGGACCAACGAAGAAGATGATAACCAATTCTGAGACCACTAATTGATGTATTAACTTGGAGGGTACTGCTGGCCTGTTTCCATGGTATGGGGAATAGGGTGGGCTTCAGTGGTGTTGTCTTCATGGATAGGTCTTCTTGATGCTGTCTTTTAAGTCTTTTTCCCTGATGGACAAAGCTGCTACATTTTAGACATCCCAATGAAAGAACATTTAGTCTTGCCTTCATTCGGTGCATTGGCATATGGTTGTACTTTTCCATCTGGATCATGCTTTTTGTATCTCTTCTATAGGACAATGTCTGTAATCTAGCAACTTTCTGCATCTCTGATAACGGCATAGTTTTCAAGGCTCGTTAGCTGATTTGATTATAAGCATTGTCTTTTAATGGGTTTTCACTTATCAAAAGGTGCCTTGTGTTGTAAGCAGTGCATGATCATTGAAGAAATCGGGTTTCTCTGACAGAGGGTTCCTTCAAATTATTGTTGCGCAGGCTTTATAAAAGAAGTAAAAAGCATTGTGAAGGATGTCAGAGCAAAAAGTGTGATGTCGGGGGGAGACTCAAAGTTGGCCAAGTCGATAGAAGGACAAGATGTCTATTTTGCGTACTTTATTAATAACGTTCAAGACTGTGAAATCCCAAAGCAGGCTGGGCCTCTCATTTATCAGTGGGATAATTAGTCACATTTCAGGTTGTGACAATGTAACTGCTGTTTATGAAACCGGGCACAATAATGAAAATATGTGCAGTACAAGTAACTAGAGTCATGAAAGAAGGTACTGGATATGTGATGTCAGAAGTAATGCCTGAAATGCTCTGAAAATATTTTCTGTTGGATTTATTATGTCAAATTAAACCTTAGATTGTCATGGCTTGATTTATTCTCTCAATCTATGTTGTGTGAATCTGTATGTCAGCCCATCTTAACAGAATCATAAAATATAAGCTGTCAGGGTTACACAACACCTTGCATAAAATATAAGCTGTCAGGGTTACACAACACCTTGCATACTGTTTGAAACCTTGTGTTTCCTGTTATCATATGGTGTGTTCTTGCATACTACATGTTTGCCACCTCTTTAACCTTTTTCTTTTCCTTGCCACTACTTCTACTTTTTTCATTACTAACTTTCCCACAGGCTTCAAATACAAAGCTGTCTCATGAGATCTGCACTGGGCATAGCCACACCACATTCATTATAAAATTTGACTGATCCTTCTTTCTTTCATTCAGAATAAATTATTATGTGGCAGTCAGAATAAAATTAACCTGCTCTAGTATATCACATTTCATATAATCCTAATACATTTACATTCTATTTTATTCCACTTAATTTTTAAAAAACAATTTTACATTCTGGAAAAGCATCCTGACATTTAAAGTTATATGGTATATGGTATTTTCCATACTGAGGGAAAATACTGAGGGCTTATGGAATTCCACGCTGCATAATGTCAATCATAAAAAGCCTCTATGCCAACTTTGCGTGCAGTGTTGGGCAGAACAACCTAACCTTTGAGGTGAAGACAGGAGTATGACAGGGATGCCCCTTATCAACCACTCTATTTTTAGCAGTCACAGACTGGGTGATGCACCAGACAACAGAGGGCAGTCCAAGAGGAATAAGATGGACTACATTTTCTACATTGGAAGATCTGGAATATGCAGATGACATTACACTACTTGCACATTCACATCAACACATCCAGGAAAAAACGGATAGACTTAATAAGTATAGCTAGCAGGTGGGCTTGAACATCAATCTAAAGAAGACAGAGGTCATGATGCTCAATGTGAGCAACCCTGAGCCCATATCAGTAAGGAATCAACAACTAGTACAGACAGACACCTTCACATACCTAGGATGCATAGTAACACTAGATGGCGGAGCAAGCAAAGACATCAACAACAGAATTAACAAAGCAAGAACAGCCTTTTTTAGTCTAAACAACATCTGGAAGTCCTCTCAGTACAGCACAAGCACAAAATTAAGATTATATCAGAGCTGTGTGTTTTCTGTGCTTCTCTATGGTGCAGAATGCTGGAGAGTTACAGAGAAGGAAATGTCGAAATTGTCCTCTTTTCGCACAACAAGCCTAAGTAAAATTCACCGAATCTTTTGGCCGAATACCATCACCAACCAAGATCTGCTTACTCGGAGCAAGGAAGAGGACATGCACACCATCATAGCGGCAGATGCTGGAGCTGGTTGGCAATGTCCTCAGAAGAGACCCCGATGCCATCACAAGAACAGCTATGCTATGGACCCCTGAAGGAAAACAAAAGAGAGGCTGACCAAAAACCACTTGGCGGAGGACTGTGGAGGCTGAGTTGCAAAGAATGAACCAGAGTTGGGGCACTGTACGAAGGATGGCCACCGACAGAGCAAAGTGGAATAAATTTGTTGTTGCCCTACAAGACACCACCAGGCGTGATGGCCACTGACTGCTTTGTCGGCCGCAGCTAAGGATCAAAGAAGAAGAAGATGGTATATGGTAAGAATCTCTATTATTCCTTGACTGACAAGTCTAATCCAAATGGAAGTGGGAAGGGGAGAGGGTAAAACACCTCAATCTTGCTTCCTGTCAAGTCATAATGTTTTAAAGATGTTTTCTATAGGCAGTTGCCCCAATCCCCCTACTTTTCTAGGCTTTAGTGAAACCTCCTAACCTTCAATATGGGATCAGTAAAATAAAAATAAAAACACACCTACAACTCAATTCCTGTTTTTCACCTACATTTACATTTGTGTCAATTGTTTTAATATTCTTTGGTGCCTTGTAAACACTGAGTTTCTTACAAGTCATGAACTTTAGTTAACTATATATAATTAAGCTAGAATTCTAAATTAACAAATACCAAGTATAGACCACCATAAAGTCTGAAAAAGACCACTTAAAACTGTCCAAAATCAAATCTTTATGGGTGCAGCATATTGCAATATAAATGTTTGAGCATTAACAGTATACCAACCATCCTTAAAAGCCACAATATTATTAAAGCTTTCAAACAATGTTACAAATAGTGTACATACCTTAACATCTGTTTCCTGCTTTATTTCTGCAAACAGACTTGTGACATTAGCTTCCACATTTCTTCCAGCCTGAAAGCAATGAACTGTAGTAGATGTACTACTGTAGGTATCACATTAAGAAAATAAAGTTATAATAAAAATATATTACACTAACACGTGAATACCATCAACACCAAGCAATAATTATTGTTAAATAGTGAGGCCTAATGCATCTGCAATAGCCATAAACTTGCTTGTTGTATCTTAATCAAGATCATCCCTGTAGTTTTTCTGTTATTTACCCATATACAAATAAGACTGCTCAAGGAAGCTATGACAGAAGAACATGAGTTAAAGATTTTGGACCTTCAGAATGATGTTTTAAAATCTCGATATCATAATGAATTTCTGGAATGATTTTGACCAAAAAAGTCAATTTTTAAACAGATCACAGTGGATCACTGATGCTGAAATGGATGATTGCATAACTATAAATAGTTGGTCAGTGACATACTGTGCCAAAGATCACACTAAATACACTTTTGTTTTGACTCAAATAATTTGAAGATCAATTTAGTTTTTGTAACCCTGATTATTTCTTATACAGGTGTGTAACCCATATGTGTAACCCATAATTCCAATATCCAAAAACCAAGATATACCGAAAAATGGAAAGTGTTTTGGCTGACTTTTCAGTTTCCAAAACAAACAAAAAATGATTATTATTATTTTTAACTGGTATGCAGGGTACTGAACACACACAATGTTCGGTTTATCACATTTCATCCTCTTGAAGCACAAGCGCAGTATAAGCTGAAGTATGCGCTATAATGTGATATAAATTTTCAAACACAACTAGTTAGTTGTGTCTAAGCACCACTTTCAGCCATGTGTGAATATTTCTGAGCTCATTTTGTCATTTTGAGTGGATATGTGTGAGCTAATTTCGTGAGTTTAATTTTATTGTGAAAATGTTGAAAAGAGCTGCAGATACTCCTGTGGGTAGCAGTGGGAATAAGAAAAGAAAGCATTTGTCATTATTGATAGCGCAGAAGGTAGAGTTATTGCAGAAGCTTGATCATGGTGTCTCTGAGCGCCATCTTACTGAAGAATATAGAGTAGGAACTACCACAGCATCTGATATAAAGAAACGCAGACAAGCTGCTGAAGTTTTACATGGACAGAGGATACCAAATACTAATGTCAGACCAGAAATCTTTGCACAGAGGAAAAAATGAAGAAGTTTTGGCAGTTTATGGAATTAAAGAAAGACTGCTTAGACAGAAACCATTGTTAATGAGACAGATGACACTGGGTAAAATCTACAATAAGACCATCTGTCTTACTGCCTATTCATGTGCTGAAAATCCTGTTTGGTCTATCAACAGATGTCTGACGCCAAGCTGATGATGGTGATTAGAGCATTGAATGTACATGTGCAGGTATTTAACACAGTTTATGTTTGAAGTTTTAAAAAAATATTTTGAAACCTTTTGGGTGATATTTTGGGCATATTCTGAAAACCAAAACATGGCCCTCCCCGAGCATTTTGGATTCTGGGTGTTGAGTAGCTTAGATATTTTTTTTATTTTGTAACTGAAGTTTTTGCACCTCAAAACACCCTCTCAGCTTTAAATACATGTTCATATACCATTGTTGTTGATGTTTTAACACAGATGAGAAGGGCTCATAGTAGTGTTCATAAATAGCCATGACATGACGGCTCATGAATCCGTGGGTTAAAAACTGTTCACAACGATTGCATATTTTTTTGACAACGTTAGTAGAACAAAGGGACAGTCAGTGTGATTTTCCCTTTTGAGTGAGCTAGAGGCATTCTGCCCTCTGGAGGTGTGTGTGTGTGGCCCATGCCATTCTTTTCAAGTATGTGGAATTGATTATGTGTATCTCAACATGAGAATTCTATTGGAGTTTGATAAATACATTTAAGCTCAAGGTAGGAGCTGTGTAATTCACCCAGTGATGGCTGATTGCAGAATGTGTGTCCTTTAGAGGACAGGTAAATATAAATAAAGTACATTATCTTCATAGAAACAACGGGTTCTTATTGTAAGGGACATGTCTGGTGACAGATCTATTAACTACAAGAGTGTATTAACCCGTGAACAGAGGCTCTTGCAGCCAAGCCATTATTTACAAGTAGAGGACAGTCTTACGTGGGCTATCCGCACATAATTCATTACATATTTTTTTAGAAATCGCCAGTAGGGTTTCTGAAGTGCCAAATTTTTGTATTGGCTAACATTGACATATATCTTGTAAACTGTTTTGGAATGTGTTGTATGATGAAGTATCTTGTGTTACATGAATAAATTGTGTTGTGTAGTCTGCAATATCGTGGGCATTGCCTAGTTTCACAGAACACCTCCTAACACACCATCAAGTAAAGAGAAGAATCACCAAACAACAGGAAGCACTACAGACCACTCACTAACATAACACGGGAAGATTCACACCACCTTCTCAACATTAAAGTTTAGTAAAGAACCCCACGATATTAGTGGAGATACCCTATCCCACTTAATCATTGTCCGCAACACTGGGTGACCAACCTGTATTGTTAAATGTGTTACTCAGCCTTTTATATACACTACATTTTAGTTTTGTAAAAATAAACGTTCTTTTTAGAAAGTGAGGGTGGTAAACCATAAGTCAGAAGAGTTCAGGACCACCACTGGTGTAAGACAAGGTGATATCCTGTCACCTCATGGACCATGTCATGGACCAAAACATGTAAGGAAAGGACCCAACAAGTATTCAGCGGGGTACTAGAAGATGAGATGGGTCTGCATTTCAGAGCTAGCATTTGCCGACAATAAGTGTTATAATTGCTAAATCAGAGGCACATCTTCAATCCAACCTGCAAGTCTGGAAGGAAGAGCTGAAGATGAGATGGATGGTCATCAGCAGCTCCAAAACAAAAACCATGTTGACATCACAAGAGGAAAGAAGGCATCAGATTAAGCTAGGAGAACAGATCCTGGAGCAGGTCAACCAGTTTAATTACCTCAAAGCTGTTATAGACTGGAAGTGAGACACCAAAGAATAGTTAGCTACCTGAAGAGCAGCAGCTGGGATACTTTTTCAGGCAATAAATGAAGGATTTTTCAACAAAAGTAAGCAAGCAAGAAAGAAGATGGCTGTATAATGCCCCATCAATATTCCAGTTTTGACATCTGGATGCGAGGCATGGGCAATGACTACAATCCACAAAAAAGCCAGATTTAAATCTTAGAAATGAGGTATCTGATGGAGATGGTAAAGTGACAAGAAGAGATATGGTCTGCAACCAGAGGATATGGCAAGGCCTCAAAACCCAGCCACTGCAGACTTAAGTAGAACAGTCCCAACTGCGATTATTTGGCCATGTCTGCAGAATGGAAGAAGACTGGCTACCATGACAAGTATGGGAAACTAAAATCCAGGGACAACTCCACTGGGAGGACAACATTAATCAATCTTGGACTTAGAACAACTGAGGATGGATTGGAACCAGGCCAGAAGGAAGACAGCTGATAGTATAGTATGGCGCTCCCTCATCCAAACCTCTACACCTCACGGCAGAAGAGGGATGACTAAGTAAGTAAAGTAATAAGTGAGTCCCAAAAATTGGTTGTTGCTCTTCACCCTACTAGTTAATATAAAATGTGCCTATGGTGCCATAAAGGTCCAGGACCGTTGTTACAGAGATTTGCATTTTTTTTTTTTTTCCAATAAACAATTTGTCACTTTCCATTTCTGCCTGTTTTACACCCTCATTTCCAATATATATGTGACGCACAGTTCCTATCTCTCCCTTGGGTCTACATCTGATTGATACTTTTCACACTAGCAGTTAACAAACCCTAATCTTAAAATAATTTCTCAAAGTAAAAAAGAAAATGAGAATAAAAATGACAGAACACTCTTGACTCACTCTCACTGCCCAGAGATATGAGTAAATCACAGTTAGACAAGATTTTAACTCTTAGACAGGAGCAATGCTAACAGTGTTGGTTCGTTTATACACCTGTACTGCAGCAATGATGACAGAAAATAATTAAGTTATTAATAATAATTTAGAAATTCTTCCTTTTAATCTAGTTCAGGAGTTTGCAACTGGTCAATCAAAATGTATCAGTAGATCACAGGTGATGACTCGGTAAATCTTTAAGCAATGAAGGAAATAAAAATAACCGACAGAAAAACAAAAAAAGGAATGACAATTCTAGACTAACCCTATGGACTCTTAATCTCTCAAGCATGATCCAGTTAAAGATTTTCCCTGACACTGATAGTAACATTCACCATCATGCTTCAGCTCTCCAAGAAGCATACACCTTCAACAAACGTATGTTGTCTTCCTTTCTTGTGCCTTCAGCTCACATCCTACTATGTCTTCCTCATGTCTGTCTCCAGTTCTCTTCTCCATGTGTTCTTTGGTCTCTCTCTACCTCTCTCTCCCTGGGGAGTATGGAACAAGGATTGCCTGGTATTGCTATCAACAGGTTTTCTCAATGTGTGCTCTATCCATCTCCAGTGTCTTCTTCTCATCTCTTGTACCACTGGTACTTGTTTGGTTCTTGTCATCAGTTCCGCAAGGTGATCTGGTCATACCACTTCAATCATCCTATTCTATGCAAGCACCCATTTATGAAAGTCTAGCTTTTTTGGCTGTTGTCTTTGTTTTCTCCAGGTTTCCGAGTCATGCCGTACTGACTTGACATTGAACTGAATATTTTGATTTTTTTGCTGGGCTTAACTTTTTTGCTCTCCACATATTTCCTAATGCAATGAAAGATCCTCTAGCTTTTTGTATTCTTATTTTGATATCACTGTCAGTCCATCCCACAAGGTCTACATTGCTGCCAAGGTATATGTTTGATCTTGAAGGGGCATTTCTTCAAGTGCAATACTGTTATCATTTGTTGCATTTATTATCATTATCTTTCTTTTCGCATTCACAAGCTGTCTTACCACTTTTTTTCTTCATTCTCTGACTTCGATCACGATTTGCTTGCTCTATTCTTCTCTGGTGTCTCTTCATGTTCTCGTCATCTAACATTTTCATTAGAACCATATCTATTTCAATTCTTGTTTCTGGAAAGTGTGTATGATACCTTTCCTCTAACAATCTCCATACTATTCTTCTTGACAAGCCAACCTCAGGCCGTGCTATGATGGCTTCTATCACCGTCTTTAACTCCTTTATGTTTGGTTTGGCCATCTTATTCTTTACCTCAGCGATATCTCTGTACTGTGGTACAACTATTTCTTGAGCCGTTTGTCGGTTCTTCCCGTTTTCACTGAGTGGTATGTTAGATTTTATGTTATTGTCTAATATATGTGACAATGTTTCCTTTCCTCTCATGACGTCTTTATAATTTTGTGGGGGCTCAAGTGTGACGCTTCAGTATACATCTCTGTTTGTGTTGCTGAAACTGTAGCTCTATTCTCTGTTTGTGTTGCTACACTGATCATAGTTGTTTTCTTCACCTGTGGTTCTGGGTCATTGACCTGACTTGACCTGTCAACGTTTGTTTGTGTCGCAACACAACTGATCTTTGTTTTCTTCACTTTTAAGTCTGGCCTTGGTTGACTAGTAATCATGGGGGCCCAACGTGTGTCACTTGATGTTACAAAACCGACCTGGTGATGTACGTTAGGTGCTGTTCTCCATTGCTGTATTGGTCTGATATGTACCCTCATTCCATCTTCTGTCGTAATCATACATGTTTGTTGATCAGTCGTTGTGACATTATTTACTTCCCATATCTTTTGTTGTTTGATTCCGTTGATAAAATTTCTAATAGCTATGCGACAATATCTTTTATTGAGACTGTTCCAGTGGCTGTCTACAGTGGCTATGTGACCCGTTTTGTTGCTATTGTCTCAATACGTGATCTGGGATCTTCTATTGTAGTTATGTGGTGTGCTCTCTGATTCACTCCGGCAATATGAATTGTGGCTCTCTGGTTTTCTCCGGTAATATGTATTGTTGATCTCTGGTTCTCTACGGCAATATGTTTTGTTGATGTCTGCTTCTCTCTGGCAATATGTATTGTTGCTCGTATATCTGTGTCTGTTCATTAGCCATCTACGAAATGTGTTAGAATCGCCCGTGAAGGGGGTTATAACCGAGCGAATTTGGTTATATTTATTATAGTGATCTACCTTGGATAGCGTGCCTGTTATCCGTTGCAACGCGGCCATTGTGGGTTCGGCCTCTACAGGTAAGGGTATGTTAGCAGGATGGACGTTTGCCTGTTGCATTTCCTGTTGCTGTTGTAGCTGCTGTGCATATAATGCCTGTTGATGTTGTTGCTGTTGTTGCTGTAGCGTATACAATGCTTGTTGTTGCTGCTGTTATTCTAGGCTTGGATCCATTTTATTGATTATGCCTGTCTGTCTTCACCAAAAAAAAAGGCAGGTCACGGCGCCAATTAGTGTTATATGTGGCTGTGTATGTTTATACGGCACTAGTAGTTATATTGATTTTATGTAGTCAGAGTTCATCCTTCATATGTTGTGGTGATTCAAGTGCTAACTGGCGTTCTGCCAGAGATCGTAATACTTGACCTTTTGTTATTTTTTCAACCCAGGAATGTTCTTCCCTTTGAGTTTGGTGATAAGCAAAACAGTTTCAGCACAAAAACGTATATCCAAAAGAAATTATTGTAAAGTTCCACAAACAGCAATGTAGAAAAATTCAATTAGAGTTTATTGATGTAATTAGACAAACACTGTAAATTTCACAATGATGATTGGTTATCCAATATGAAAAAAATATGTAATCTAACTGAATAATATAGGTACATCCAGATAGAATAATATATGTATATCCATGAGAAATAATTTACTGATTTGTTTACTCAAAAACTTGTCTTGGTATCCTCAAAGACGAAGTTCTCCTAACGCTATCAGTAAAAATCCTCTAGTCTAAAATCTTGGTATCCTTGGAATCATAAGTCCTGAAATTGCTGCCTATCGCCCAAACTCTTCTATTTATACTATTTCTTCATTTTCCCGCCTTTTTTCACACACAATAATTAACATTTGCACTCCTCTCCTCAGCGTTTAGACCTTTTTGCACACGACATTCTGTTATTTCGACTTTATTTTCACATGTGTGATCTTTTCCAACTTAACAATAGGATTAAAAAAAAACCAGATCACACAAACATTCATTTCCCACTTTCGCGCTTATAACACCCATTCATTATTATCTGGGACTGACCTACGTTTGCCCTGTCAGAGCAGTTACTGGCAACTGAACTTTGAATGAATACTGCGTTTTGTGTAAAAACGTCTTATTTGCTTTTAAGGTCTGTCATTCTTACATGTAGCATTTTCTAGCACAAATAAATGCTTATCGTGAAGTAGGAGGGACAAAGCTAGCGTGAAAGGTCAAGCGGTCACAATATACTGATGGAGACTGAGCACCTATGGGTTTGCCCAGAGTGCAATGATGTCAGTTCTTTATAACAATAACAATGTTTTGTGGGAATTTCATTGATTTGTGTGTGGTAAGAATCTCTGTAAACCTTTGACTGAAAAGAGTCTAACTCGAATGGCAGTAGGGAGAGGAAATTGTAAGGCACCTCAGCTTTGGCGGCTGTAAAGTCATAACGTTTTAAAGATATATTAGACGTGCAACATGCTCCCCCCAGTTTTAATGGGAACTACTAACTTCCATTATTTGATGAGTAAAATTAAAAAACCAGTAACTTAAATCAAGCTTTTCTCCTACAATTACAACTGGGACTATTGTTTTAATATTCTTTGGTGCCTGATTAATAAAAAACTTAGTTTCCTACAAGTCACAAACTTTAGTTGTTAAGTAAATAAATTTAATTAGGATTAACTAAGACGCCTGTGAACAAATTCCCAGTATAGATCAAGATAAATTATGAAAATGATCATGTACAACTGTTCAAAATCATTTCTTTACATGTCCAGCATATTGCAAAAACATTCTTTTTTTTTTCTCACAAATTTAACACTATACCATGCACACCTTTGTAGTCTAAACAACATCTGGAAGTCCTCTCAGTACAGCACAAGCACAAAATTAAGATTATATCAGAGCTATGTGCTTTCTGTTCTTCTCTATGGTACAGAATGCTGGAGAGTAACAGAGAAGGAAATATCAGAATTGTCCTCTTTTCACACAACCTGCCTAAGAAAAATTCTCTGAATCTTTTGGCCGAATACCATGACCAACCAAGATCTGCTTACTTGGAGCAGGCAAGAGAACATGCATACCATCATAGCTGGCAGACACTGAAGTTTGGTTGGCCATGTCCTCAGAAGAGACCTCGATGCCATCACAAGAACAGCTATGCTATGGACCCCTGAATGAAAATGAAAGAAAGACCAACCAAAAACCACTTGGCGGAGGACTATGGAGGCTGAGATGCAAAGAATGAACCAGAGTTGGAGCAATGTACAAAGGATGGCTACCGACCGAGAAAAGTGGAATCAATTTGTTGTTGCCCTACAAGACACCACCAGGCATAATGGCCACTGACTGCTTTGACGGTCGGCGGTTAAGGATTAAAGAAGAAGAATGCACCCTTGAAAGCTTCCACATGTCAATATTTTCATTCATCTTCTTTTTGCGCTCCTAACAGAGCATACAGCCACCATTACATCTGGACCACTTGCTAGAAGCCTGCACCAAACATTCAAATACACTTGTAGCAGTGGTATCTGTGACAATTTGTTTAACATAATGAGGTAGCCAGCCCCACCCACAACCCCACAAGTCACTTTGTACAACATGCTCAAGAGTGCAGTAGGCATATTCTTTCTTTGTCTCTTCAGAGACCCAGGGGAATTACATGGGGCAGAAATATTTGACATACCTCATAGTCTGTTTCCTGCTTCATTTCTGTAATTAGACTTGTGACATTAGATTCCATATTTCTTTCAACCTGAAGACAATGAAATATAGCAGATGATGGGTATCATTTTAAGACATACTACATATATTTACACCAATATCTAAGCAGCATTACCTCACAGCAGTAATCACTGTCAAATGGTGGGGCCTAATGCAACTGCATTAGCCATAAACAAATATGCTTTTTTTTAAATAAATACTTTATCATTTTCCATTTCTTCATTCTCTCCTTTCCTTTTTCACTTTCAATATTTCTGTGACCCACAGTTACTATCTTCCCCTATCCCCACATCTGTTTAATGCATTTCACACCAGCAGTGAACATACCATAATCCTCAAAGTTATCTCCAAACTTAAAAATAAAGGAGATCACAGGGGATGATTTGGTAGATCTTTACATGATAGAAGTTAAAAAAACAAAAAATGATAGCAAGCTAAGGATTTACTCTTTCTCAAATGCATTAAAAAGTGTAATATCCCCAGGATTAAAGGTACTTATTCTGGGTTTCCATTGAAATCCTATGAGAAGCCTTATTAAAATTCACTTTATTTATGAACTGCATAAGATAAGAATGGGATCCTTTATTTGACGTGACGTTATCATTTGGTAAAATATAATTTAGTTCCAATTTTTCAATGCCTTGTTGAAAAATTGTAGTAAGAGGGTTATGCTGCAGAGATGCAAGTAACTTATATGCTGCACTTCTTCAACATTTTTTATACTCTAGAACCTGAAACAGATATGATTGTATCAAGGCAGATCTTTAGAGAGCTCAGTGTTTCTAAAGTAGATCCTCACATAACATAGGTTCCCTGCCGCTGATCTAGTCTATATTTTAAAACCATAAAGTGACTTCTGTTACTGTTTTAGCAATCAGTGTGAAGATAAACAGCATGAGTACATGCTTTGGCATTTTTATTATAGTTTTGAAACGAATCACATGATTATGGTTTTCTTTAAATTACCACAGAAATGTGACAAGTCAAGTATCTGCAAATTATAACTCTCCTGAAAAAATGAATGTGTCACATTTAATTAAAAACATAGTCGAAAATTAAGAGAATTGAGTTCCTCCATGCATTTCCAACCTGTTGCGTACCTACTGGTATTAATGAACCTATTTTCTGAGTTGTTAATTTATACCAAGCAAATGCTGAAAAGCAGGATGAGTTGTCTAACATAATTTTGGTCACATAATTTAGTCTTAGTTCCTTTCTCCAAAGTGAGGACTCCTAAGGCCACCTCCACAGCAACCCTCAATGTTGATCTGACTGCACCTGTAACTGTACATAATGCTTGGTGCTGAATTCTATCATATTTTGAACGAAGGGAAGAACGATTTATTGCACGCTGCCATATTGTGACTCCGTAAGGTGTGTATGTATGTAGTGCAGTGTGTTTGCACGTAACGTAAATTTCATGAGCACGATTTATTACAGAATTAAAGATTGTATGTGTTGTGTATTATAATTGGTTAAAATTGCAATGACTGTCGCAAAATATTCTGTAGTGAATATGTGTATTTTAGGGTTAGGATTAGGGCCTAACCCAAACCCTAAATGTAAAATACACATAATCACTGCGGAGAGTTCGGCGACTGTCCTTGCGATTTTACCCATAATTGTTACCTATAAGATGTGTAAATTGATATTTTTCACTCAATTTTAGTTGAAATTTGTATAATAGTGCGTGTTTTACAAAATTTGTCGAAGTGATACACTCACTTGTCCGCGTGAATAACCTTAGGGGAAAATGGCAGACAGTGAAAAATTATTCTTCCCATTTACCCGAATTTAATCTTGTGACTGTGTGCTGCAGAGTCATAGACTATGCTTCCATAATCTCGTTTGCCTCGAATGAAAGATTAATAACACATAATTGTCAATTACCTCTGAGGCTTATGCAAGTTTGTGAAATACACAACAGTTGGTTGTAACACAGAATAGGAATACTCTTCATTTAGAGAAAAAAGCAATGTTCATATCCAAGTCTGCCACTCAAGTTCTAGAGATAAACCCAGATTTACTTCTAAAAAAAACCCAGAAATACACAGATTATTGTATGCCTCAAATACACGGGATAGATGATCCATACACAATCTGTTAGTGCAATTTTAGCACAAATAAGCTGTGTGTTACCAATTTTTATGTATTTCTTCATGTTGTTTTTTTTATTTGTTATTACCAAAAATTCACAATTATATAAAAATGATTTTATTAACACCCCAATATTTGAACTCTTGAAAATGACATATTTTAACAGTAACATACTTACAGTAGTTACATTAACAAAATATTCATCAAATCAAATATAAAATGTTAGTTGTAACTTGTTACTGTTCAAAATTGTCACTTGTCAGCGACTCGGCATCCATGTCGATAACTTCTCTTTCGTCAATATCGTATGCATGAATTGACAACGCGGAATCTTGATTGTGGAGTTCCAAAATCTTTGGATATCTCTGCCGACAACGTCCTTCATTCACATCTTTCACCGAGGCTTTTACTAGGATTAAACTTATGACAAACTCAAATCCTTCAGCTCGCTGTCTGTTAGCCATTCCTTACAAAAAAACCTGCTGATACCATGGCTTCACTTTTTTACGCATTGGTATGTGTGTCGCCATGTTGCTACAACTACCTATCGTACCTTCATCACCGCTCATTTTATAATCTTATAATAACAAAACAACAAAAACAATATATGATGTTTATCTGCTTGAGTCTAAAATTTAAAGAGAATACTATAAAACTTTATTTTTTTTTAAATACCCCTTCTGGGGCTCAAAGTGAGGTCTATTGACTTTTTTGAGTAAAATGTATAAATTATGTGTGATCCCAGCCCCTGGCTAAGACACTTTGATCTTAGCCAAAAGGCCGAGAAGCGACTCTTCTTTGACTGAGTTTTGTAAATGACAGCCTTTAACAGAATAACAAGAAATACATATTTGATGTAAACGAATAAAAATACGTCATTAATGTGGTTAAAAACAAGAATTAAATTTAAGTGGAATAAAAAATATATACCACATATTTTTTTACGTTTAATTATAATATAAATATAATGTATAATCTCAGTGCAGAGAATATACATACACTGTAAATGCCAACTGTCAAATATACCCAGATTAATGCAGATTTAGAAAAACAATACCTTAATACCCAGACAGAAGCCAAATATCCCAGATCTAGTAAAATATACCCAGCTGTGGCAACACTGTTCATATCCTTATTTTAATTAAATATGTATCATCAGCAATGTTGCCACTTTGAATTTTGAAAAGAAAATCTAGATTGTACCTTACAAAAGAACTAGATACACCTTGATTTTTAATTTTGGGCTACATCTGGACTCCTTAGGCTACCTTAGGCGTTTTAGGCTTTTTCTTCTTTCATCATTAGCAGCTGACCATCAAAGCAGTCAGTGGCATCATGCCTGGTGGCGTCTTGTAGGGCAACAACAAATTGATTCCACTTTGCTCGGTCGGCGGCCATTCTTCGTACAGTGCCCCAACTCTGGTTCATTCTTTGCATCTCAGCCTCCACAGTCCTCCGCCAAGTTGTTTTTGGTTGGCCTCTCTTTTGTTTTTCTTCAGGGGTCCAAAGCATAGCTATTCTTGTGATGGCATTGGAGTTTCTTCTGAGGACATGGCCAACTCAGCTCCAATTTTTGGCATACTGTCGGCAAAAACCGAAAGTTGATCTACGTTAGGGTGACCACATAATTATTTTTTTTTACAAAGAGGACATTGGCTGATTTTTAACTTGAAAAGGACAAAGGAGGACACTTTTAAAGACTAACGAGTATACACAGGAGGATGCGTTAATTTCACTCATTTAATACACGTTTAAACAGAATCACGATAAAATATATAGAAATACTTCAACGAATTTTTTGTTGTTGTTAATAATTTCTTCATAAAATGCATGTTTTAATAATGTTTCCATTAAGCATTATTGTTTCATTATCACTAAATATTAAGTTTTTAACATTGTATTTTTCACTCCAACTAAAAGCTTGTGAAAGTCTGTAAATGTAACATTCTTATAAATGTATTGAACTTGTAATATTCCTTTTATACAAACAACAGTGAATTTGTTTCTGTCCTTTGTCCACTGTCACATAACAGTTTCATGAATCTGAATGATGATAGTGGTTAGTATTAAGGGTCACTAATCTGACGCTGTAAACACTTGTTTAAATGTAACTCAGCTATTGAGTTAATGCCTGACTTTATGTCAGCATTGCTGTGAATTGTGCGTGCACTGGGAGAGAGCGTTTGAGTGAATACAAGTCTGGGGTGACTGAGACATTCTGTAATTGAAAGCCGAGCTGGGCGATCGGGTCTGTGATTAGTAGCCGAGCTATGAGCTCGTCCTGTGTGACTGTGGAGAATCAGATGTGATTATTTTATATGTGAGGATGTATTTAATATATTGGGTAGGTCCTACCAATTGTACAGGCAAAGATTATTGTATCACCTGGAAGTGTTCCTGTTGGAGCTATAATTGTATGTTCATGGAGAACACTGTAAGGTGACAAATTTCCACCTTGGAGTTACGGGGGAGTAAGGCGACTCGTTTCTTGCCTTGTAGCTATAATAGATAAAGTACAGGCGAAGTGTATTGTCCCGCCTGGAGAGGATTCTGTGAATCTATATGGTGATGTTCATTCCGCCAATCACTAATGATAAGTGATATACACCGGAAGGGTGGTGTATTAGTGTGATGGTGTTTTTCCGCATGTAGAGATGTTTGAGGGATTATTGTGTGCGAAGAGTAAATACCGCACCAAGGACATTCTGTATATTCTTATGGTGTGTTTGTTATGTCCTACAGGCAATTTTAGCCTTAGTATTATGTCGGTGCGCTTGCTAAATGTTATTGATTTCCACGGTTTATCTATCAGTCTAAAAAATGTTATGGAACTGTACCAGTGGCGTTGGGTTAATTCCTTCGAGCCATTATTGATCACCATCTTTATACAACCCACACCCACCATAATATTGTTCCTGACAAGCAAGGTACATCCTTTATATCCTGACATATGGGGACATTGTCTATACAGTGTCCTGACATCGGTGGGTTCATAGAAGGAGTCTTGTGAACCTGGGAAAGCTAGAAGATATCAACCACCTTACGCCCCGCATCTACGAATGTAAACAGACTGTTTTTGCTACACAGTGCTGGCGAGTTACCGGCCTGAAGGCTAAAATATACTCTCAGCCAACCAATGGGAGTTCAGTCCAGCAAGTCGTGACCTACTGACCAACACGTTGTTGATACAGCACTGTTTTCAAGCACTGGGGGGTCTCATATTAATTTACTGTTTAAGCCACTCATGTATGTTGGTTTTCTGTTGTCTAGTGTTCTACTTCTTCATTTCCTATGAGTGCCTGATAACATACCTTTATGTTTGTCTCATATTAATTTACTGTTTACAGGCCTCGGGTTTCCCTTCCTTACGTGTTATACATTTTTATACAATACCAAACCTACCCTCTGTCCTGTTCTTACTGTTCTAAGTCTACTATCATTTACTGGACACAGTATTAAGGTCTCTGTCTTTTCTGGACTGGCCTATACTGTATTATAGGGGAACAACAGAAGTGATTGCATCATTAATAGACTGAACTGCCCATGGTAAACATCCGGTGTTATGTCTTGCGGTTTGCACTAATGACATGTCATCAAAGCATCATTTTTTGGTGATGCATAGATGGCAGGGAGGATAGTGTGATTCGCTTGTATATTTAGACAGGGTTGTTGCACAGAAGGTCCAGGGTTCGAATCCTGGGTAAGCCACTCATGTCTGTTGTTTTTCTGTTGTTTAGTGTTCTACTTCTTCATTTCCTATGAGTGCCTGATAACATACCTTTATGTTTGTCTCATATTAATTTACTGTTTACAGGCCTCGGGTTTCCCTTCCTTATGTGTTATAAATGTTTATACAAGGGGATTGACATAAGTCTTGGGCCTGACCATGAAGGAGTCACAGGAGGAAGATGAAACTTGGCACATTTTAAGTTCATTATATTTGCACTGAATGTGTAAAGTACGCATTTTTTTCTTCAATTTGTTTTCCCGCTACGGTGCACGGCGCAATGTACCCTATTGATCGGATCAGCTGTTCCAAAGATTTGACAAAACAATGGAAAAGAAGGAGGCCAGAGCTGTGATACAGTTTCTGATGTTTCAGGGAAAAACACCTACAGAAATACACAGGGAGATGGAACCAGTGTTTCGTGATTCTTGTCCTTCATATACTTCAGTAAAAAACTGGTGTCAACAATTTAAGTGCGGCCGCTCAAATGTTGCTGATCTGCCAAGATCTGCTAGACCAGCCTCAGAGAACAACGATGAAAATGCAACAAGAGTGAAGACAATCATTGACCAGGATCGAAAAATGACAATTGTAGAGATAGCTAGTAGGGTAAAACTAAATGAAAAAACAGTTTATAGAATTTTACACAACAGACTGAACATGAGAAAAGTGTGTGCACGCTGGGTTCCGCGACTGTTGACACGTGAACAGAAGCAAACGAGGGTAGATTGCTGTCAACAGTTGCTCAAAAAAGTGTCAGTCAAAAATTTTTTGGAGACCATGGTGACAGTAGATGAGACTTGGGTACACCATTATGATTCCGAATCCAAAATTGCCAGCATGCAATGGAAAACCCCGGGCTCCCCAACATTTGTCAAGCCGAGGGCGCAGAAATCTGCAGGAAAAGTGATGCTGACTGTTTTTTGGGATGGCAAAGGTGTCCTTTTGAAAGATTATCTGCCTTGTGGCAACACAGTTAATGGACAATACTATGCAGATCTTCTCACAAAACTAAGAAAGGTTATGACCAAGAAACGAGGGATAACGTGCACTCAAAATCTTCCTTTGCTTCAAGACAACACGCCCTCTCGCAAAGCACGGCTTGTGCAGCTAGCAGCCAACGATTTGAATATTGAGATTTTTCCACACCCACCATATTCTCGAGATTTGGCTCCATCAGACTTTTTTCTATTCCCAAATCTTAAAAAACAGCTAGAAGGAAATCATTTTGAAATGGATGAAGAGGTTATACTGGCATGTGATGACTGGTTTAGTTTGAAAAATAGGGTGTTCTACTCCCAAGGTCTTTTCAAGGTCAAGCAGAGATGGCAGAAGTGTGTCAATTCAGACGGTGGCTATATTGAAAAGGAATAAACACTATACAAAATTTCAGCTCTCTGTGACATGTCCTTCATGGTCAGGCCCAAGACTTATGTCAATCCCCTTGTACAATACCAAACCTACCCTCTGTCCAGTTCTTACTGTTCTAAGTCTACTATCATTTACTGGACACAGTATTAAGGTCTCTGTCTTTTCTGGACTGGCCTATACTGTATTATAGGGGAAACCCAGAAGTGATTGCATCATTAATAGACTGAACTGCCCATGGTAAACATCCGGTGTTATGTCTTGCGGTTCGCACTAATGACCTGCCATCGAAGCATCATTTTTTGGTGATACATAGATGGCAGGGAGGATAGTGTGATTCGCTTGTATAGTTAGGTGGGACTGTCGCACGGAAGGTCCAGGGTTCGAATCCTGGGTAAGCGACTCATGTTTGTTGTTTTTCTATTGTCTAGTGTTCTATTTCTTCATTTCCTGCGAGTGCCTGATAACATACCTTTATGATTGTCTCATATTAATTTACTGTTTACAGGTCTCAGGTTTCCCTTCCTTATGTGTTATAAATGTTTATACAATACCAATCGTACCTCTTTCCAGTTCTTACTATTCTAAGTCTGCTCTCATTTACTGACACAGTATTAAGGTCTCTGTCTTGCCTGGACTGGCCTATACTGCATAATAGGAGAACAGCAGAAGTGATTGCGTCATTAATAAGCTGAACTGCCCATGGTAAACATCCGGTGCTATGTCTTGCGGTTTGCACTAATTACCTGTCATCGAAGCATCAGTTTGGTGATGCGTAGACGGCAGGGAGGATAGTGTGATTCACTTGCATAGCTAGACGGGGTTGTTGCATGGATGTCCAGGGTTCAAATCTTGTGTAAGCAACTCATGTCTGTTGTTTTTCTGTTGTCTAGTGTTCTACTTCTTCATTTTCTATGAGTGCCTGATAACATACCTTTATGTTTTTCTCATATTAATTTACTGTTTAAAGGAGTTGGGTTTTTAAGCCTTGACGTATCATCTGGTTTGGACCATGTCTCTTCTTGTTACTTCAACCACCTTCCTCAGATTTTGTGAGGTTTGGATCTGGCTTTTGTGGGTTGTAGTCACTGCCCATGACTCACATCCATACGCCAAGACTGGGACATAGGTGGAGCAGTATATAGCCATCTTCGTCTTCTTACCAACTTCAAGGATACACCTTCAACAAACGTATGCTAAGTCTTCCTTTCTTGTGCCTTCAGCTCACATCTTACTATGTCTTCCTCATGTCTGTCTCCAGTTCTCTTCTCCATGTGTTCATTGGTCTCCCTCTACCTCTCTCTCCCTGGGGACTATGGAACAAGGACTGGCCTGGTATTGCTATCAACAGGTTTTCTCAGTGTGTGCTCTATCCATCTCCAGTGTCTTTTTCTCATCTCTTGTACTACTGGTACTTGTTTGGTTCTTGTCATCAGTTCCGCAAGGTGATCTGGTCATACCACTTCAATCATTCTTTTCTACGCAAGCACACATTTATGTAAGTCTAGCTTTTTTGGTTGTTGTCTTTGTTTTCTCCTGGTTTCAGAGTCATGCCGTACTGACTTGACATTGAACTGAAGATTTTGATTTTTTTTTGCTGGGTTTAACTTTTTTCTCTCCACATATTTCCCAGTGCAATGAAAGATCCCCTAGCTTTTTGTATTCTTATTTTGATATCACTGTCAGTCCATCCCACTTGGTCTACATTACTGCCAAAGTTTATGTATGATCTTGAAAGGGCATTTCTTCAAGTGCAATACTGTTATCATTTGCTGCATTTATTATCATTATCTTTATTTTCTCCCTGTGTATATTCAAACCTACTTGCTGTAAACTCACACCAGGCACTTTCATTGTCTTGCATCTGATTATGGCTATGGGACAGGAGAACCAGCCCATCTGATAAATCTACATTATCAAGTTGTTTAGTGTTGCGCACATATTCTTTGTATGGCGCACATATTACTGTCAGTACGCTTACAAATGTAAAATGTAACTATTTGTTTGACAAAAATATATTTATGTATGAATTTACGACTCTTAGCTAAGGGGAGAGGACTCAGAATAGTCGATGTGTATTTATTCTTTGAGTTATCGGATCCTGTTTCGTTTCTGTATATCTGTATAGCGTAGGAATCTAGACCTATGTCATTTTTATGTCGATTATAGCTAGAAACAGATTGTTCTTGCTTAAGGTTTTTGCAGGAATGTTGATGGTCCGAATCGATGTTTACTGCTTGTCTGTTTGAGACGATTCGGTCTTATATCATGTTATCTTTGTATGTTCTGGCTGGATTATTTTTCTTGCACTCTCGGCGCATGAAGATAAGTTAGTGAGTCTGGGGGTTATGAAGGATGCCATGGTGCGCGAAGGCCATGTCGTAGATCTGTCCAAAGTTTTGTGATCTCTTCAAGTTATCATGGGGACGAAGATAGTGTCTTCCAGGACTGTTAAGTCTATGTGTTCCCATTATTGATTCTATAATGCCAGGAGAGCGTTTGTGCTTGCTAGTATATTTCTATGCCAAGGTAAACATACTTTTGCTGACTTCGTTTATTCCTAGGCTTAAGATGGGCAGACGTCTATGTGAATCTAACCATGTCAGTATGTCAGATCGACATGTTATCTAGCAGCAATGACTATGTTTCTATACAGCTATTATAAGGACAGATTATGCTGATGTTTGTGAAAACTTCGCAACAGAATTGATGGTTTGTTAGATATTGTTTTGAACAATAAAATATTATCTGCTGCCAAGGGGAATAGATTTGGACATAAAGCTAAGGATCAGTATGTTAATGCAAAGAGCCAGCCACATGCACTCAATGCTTTGAGTAATACTAGGCAATATGTGAGCAAATCTTTTCGTGGAAAATATAGTTTCCCACGGAATAAGGATACTGCCTCTAATGGGAATTGGCGTCAGGCCAACAAAAGTAAATCAAGTGTCAGTCTTTTGGATCACGGTGAGGACTTTGATAAGTGTCATGATAAGATTCCTCAGGGAAACCAAGCAACGAATTTTCAGATTCCCGATAAGTTGAAGAAAGAAAACAAAACTCTTAGTACCCATCGTACTCAGCTCAGACAGTACGATGTATCTATTAAGCACAGTGACACAGGGAAAAATAAAAGCAATTTTGCTAAGAGGGATTATCATGATTGGGGACATTACCAAACGCGTCCATATGATAATAGTTCTTCTTCAAAGAACTGGAGGCAATTTAATTGTCCTCAACATTTTGGTCCTAGTGACTATAAGAACTTTCATAAAGGTTATCAACATTGCAATGATTGTTCTCCAGGACAACAAAAACCATCAAATAGATATTTTGTTCAGGAGAGAAATAACAATCATAACTATGTTAATTGGTGTTCAAATAAGAGCAATGGGCTCAACAGAGATAAGAATTTTGATAGATCTCGTTGTGATGGTAGATCGCAACATGATTCCACTTAACTGTTAAATCTTGGACTTTCCTAATGTGTCTAACTTTACAACAGTTATTTTTCTATATCAAAATATGTACACATTTGTAAGATATGATTTGGTGATTGTATAAACACTTAGCGGTTCACTTATTTTACTCACCGCTAATTCTTTGATATTGTTTCTTTTGCCAATCGTGAACTTAGGATACCTAATATGAAATCGTCATTGAAATTATTGTTTGCATTGTGTCATTGCCAATATGGTAGTATGCGTTGGTGGCAACTCCCTGGAAATATTTACACTTAGAGAAATACTTTCTCTGAGATGTTGAGATATATATTCTCACCAGTCGATCTATAATGCGACTTTGCCTTAATTTGGCTTTATAAATTCTTGATATTTCTCATCTGCGCATTATATGTGCGTTGTGAGCCTATTTGATGTGGCTCTCAGATGAAAAAAAAAAAATTTCATTTTTTTTTTACCGGGGGTTGCGGTAGTCTGTTGCGCACATATTCTTTGTATGGCGCACATATTACTGTTGGTACGTTTACAAATGTAAAATGTAACTATTTGTTTGACAAAAATATATTTATGTATGAATTTACGACTCTTAGCTAAGGGGAGAGGACTCAGTTGATGTGTATTTATTCTTTGAGTTATCGGTTCCTGTTTCGTTTCTGTATATCTGTATAGCGTAGGAATCTAGACCTATGTCATTTTTATGTCGATTATAGCTAGAAACAGATTGTTCTTGCTTAAGGTTTTTGCAGGAATGTTGATGGTCCGAATCGATGTTTACTGCTTGTCTGTTTGAGATGATTCGGTCTTATATCATGTTATCTTTGTATGTTCTGGCTGGATTATTTTTCTTGCACTCTCGGCGCATGAAGATAAGTTAGTGAGTCTGGGGGTTATGAAGGATGCCATGGCGCATGAAGGCCATGTCGTAGATCTGTCCAAAGTTTTGTGATCTCTTCAAGTTATCATGGGGACGAAGATAGTGTCTTCCAGGACTGTTAAGTCTATGTGTTCCCATTATTGATTCTATAACGCCAGGAGAGCGTTTGTGCTTGCTAGTATATTTCTATGCCAAGGTAAACGTACTTTTGCTGACTTCGTTTATTCCTAGGCTTAAGATGGGCAGACGTCTACGTGAATCTAACCATGTCAGTATGTCAGATCGACATGTTATCTAGCAGCAATGACTATGTTTCTATACAGCTATTATAAGGACAGATTATGCTGATGTTTGTGGAAACTTCGATAGTCAAGAATTATATTTATATTGAGGCTTTTGTCATACATCGTTATGGTGAGCGATGTTTACAAGACGAGAGGCCATCTTGAAATGCTGTTTATTGTTAATCATTTGCCAGAGAACAGGGACGCCCTTATTACCAGGCGATGATAAAGAGATCATACTTACGAAAGGAAAACCTACTACTGGTGGTTTAGGATTTTCTCAGAAATATTGGCTGAACTGTATTTAAAGAAATCTTCGCTAGAGTGAAGTTATACTTAGGCTGAAAGAGGTTCTGTCTAGGAGTCACCATGAACATTATTAATTAACTGACATGATCAGTCAGTAAGGCCTGTTGAAGATTTGTAGAAGCTATGGAACTATGAACATTTATCTACTAACGTTCTACGGTGATTTTCTTCAATATGAATGCCAAGTTATTATTGTAAACCATTAATCAACAGTATGACGAGATATGTCAACATGTTTTCCAGTAACTGTACCTGTACTGTCTCAGTGTGTGCGTCTCATTAAAATTGATGAAATGTACCCAGTAGTCTGTATCAGTAACTTCTGACACGTATGAGTGAGTGTTTAAACCTCCAGTCAACTCTTCCAAACAAGTCCACGCATTCGCACATTGACATTCGCATTAACACTAATGATCAACACTACATCCTTGTCGGGGCCTCAATACGATTAGGACAAGAGGACCTGTATACCTGACACTGTGCTCGGTTATTTGAGTTGACTATTCAGTCCCAGTACACCTTTACAACGTACACTGATAAAACACAGTCTTTATCAATGTGTTCGCCAGTATGCATCATAACAATGAAGGTGACCAACAACAACGAGTATTTAACAATGTGGTACCCCAATAGTCCTCATCATTTAGTCACTGGATACCATTTCTGATGACTAAAGTTGTTGGTTGAGGTCAATGTTTTCATAATTCAATCTATAGCCAATAGGAAGTGAAATGGTGACAGGAAGCATCCCTGTCACACTTCATCTCTTATCCCAAATAGTTTTGTAAAACTTTCTCCATGAAGAGCTCTGCACATCATGTCTTCATGTTTTCTTTATTAAGTTAATGATCTTCAGGGGGACCCTATAATGTCTCACCAATTTCTGAAGTGATTGTCTGTCCGCACTGTCAAGTGCATCTTCATAGTCCACAAATCCTACGTAAAGAGCCAAGTTTTATTTCAGACTTTGTTCCACTATTATTCTCAATGTGGCAGCTGTCAAGTCATAAAGTTTTAAAGATATTTTAGACTTGCAACTGCTTGCTGCCCCCCCCCCCCCACACACACACACACACACCAGTGTTAATGGGAACCTGCTGATTTCCATTATTTGACTAGTAAAATTATAAAATCAGTAACTCAAATCCTGCTTTTCTCGTACAATTACAATTGGGACATTTGTTTTAATATTCTTTGGTCCCTGATTAAAAAAAAAACTTAGTTTCCTACAAATTACAATCTTTAGTTGTTAAGTAAAAACATATAATTAGGCTTAACTTAGACTTCAGCAAACAAATTGCCAGTATAGAATAATATAAATTATGAAAATGCTCATGTAAAATTTTTCATGACTTCTTTACATGTCCAGCATTTTGCAAAAAAAATTCTTTTTGTTCTCAGGAATTTAACATTATACCATGCTCCCTTGACAGCTTCCAAATGTCAATATTTTCATTCATCTTCTTTTTGCGCTCCTAACAGAGCATACAGCCACCATTACATCTGGACCACTTGCTAGAAGTCAGCATCAAGCATTCACAAACACTTGCAGCAGTGGTGTCTGTGACAATTTGTTTAACATAATGAGGTAGCCAGCCCCACCCACAACCCCACAAGTCACTTTGTGCAACATGCTCAAGAGTGCAGAAGGCATATTCTGTCTTTGTCTCTTCAGAGACCCAGGGGAATTACATGGGACATAAATATTTGACATACCTCATAGTTTGTTTCCTGCTTCATTTCTGTAATTAGACGTGTGGCATTAGATTCCATATTTGTTTCAACCTGAAGACAATGAAATATAGCAGATGATGGGTATCATTTTAAGACTATGAAGACATACTACATATATTTACATCAATATCTAAGCAGCGTTACCTCACAGCAATAACCACTAAACAAATATGCTTTTTTAAAATAAATAATTTATCATTTTCCATTACTTCATTCTCTCCTCTCCTTGCCACTTCTTTAACTTTTTTCTTTTCCTTGCCACTACTTCCACTTTTTTCATTACTAACTTTCCCACAAGCTTCAAATGCAAAGCTGCCTCATGAGATCTGCAATGGGTATAGCCACACCAAATTCTTTATAAAATTTGACTGATCCTTCTTTCTTGTTTTTTTTCATTCAGAATAAATTATTATGTGGCTGTCAGAATAAAATTAACCTGCTCTAGTATATCACATTTCATATATTCCTAATACATTTACATTCTATGTTATTCCCCTAAATTTTTTTAAAAACAATTTTCCATCCTGTAAAATCATCCTGACATTTAAAGTTATATGGTATATGGTATTTTCCATACTGAGGGCTTATGGAATTCCAAGCTGCATAGTGTCAATCATAAAAAGCCTTTATGCCAACTTTACATGCAGTGTTGGGCAGAGCAACCTAACCTTTGAGGTGAAGACAGGAGTATGACAGGGATGCCCCTTATCAACCACTCTATTTTTAGCATTCATAGACTAGGTGATGCGCCAGACAACAGAGGGCAGTCCAAGAGGAATAAGATGGACTACATTTTATACATTGGAAGATCTGGAATATGCAGATGACATTACACTACTAGCACATTCACAT
Organism: Oreohelix idahoensis; assembly: GCA_024509875.1. Classification (NCBI taxonomy): domain Eukaryota; kingdom Metazoa; phylum Mollusca; class Gastropoda; order Stylommatophora; family Oreohelicidae; genus Oreohelix; species Oreohelix idahoensis. The sequence goes on along the minus strand of JAMPIV010012779.1, from coordinate 131,686 downwards.
CAACACATCCAGGAAAAATGGATAGACTTAATAAGTATAGCCAGCAGGTGGGCTTGAACATCAATCTAAAGAAGTCAGAGGTCATGACGCTCAATGTGAGCAGCCCTGAGCCCATATCAGTATGGAATCAACAACTAGTACAGACAGACACCTTCACATACCTAGGATGCATAGTAACACCAGATGGCGGAGCAAACAAAGACATAAACAACAAAATGAACAAAGCAAGAACAGCCTTTTTTAGTCTAAACAACATCTGGAAGTCCTCTCAGTACAGCACAAAATTAAGATTATATCAGAGCTGTGTGTTTTCTGTGCTTCTCTATGGTGCGGAATGCTTAAGAGTTACAGAGAAGGAAATGTCGAAATTGTCCTCTTTTCGCACAACAAGCCTAAGTAAAATTCACCAAATCTTTTGGCTGAATACCATCACCAACCAAGATCTGCTTACTCAGAGCAAGCAAGAGGACATGCACACCATCATAGCTGGCAGACGCTGGAGCTGGGTTGGCAATGTCCTCAGAAGAGACCCCGATGCAATCACAAGAACAGCTACGCTATGGACCCCTAAAGGAAAATGAAAGAGAAGCCAACCAAAAACCACTTGGCGGAGAACTGTGGAGACTGAGATGCAAAGAATGAACTAGAGTTGGAGCAATGTACAAAGGATGGCCACTGACCGAGAAAAGTGGAATCAATTTGTTGTGTCCCTACAAGACACCACCAGGCCTAATGGCCACTGACTGCTTTGTTGGCCACGGCTAAGGATCAAAGAAGAAGAAGATGGTACATGGTAAGAATCTCTATTATTCCTTGACTGACAAGTCTAAGCCAAATGGCAGTGGGAAGGGGAGAGGTTAAAGCACCTCAATCTTGCCTCCTGTCAAGTCACAATGTTAATAAGATGTTTTATATAGGCAGTTGCCCCAATCCCCCGCCCTTTCTAGGCTTTAGTGAAACCTCCTAACCTTCAATACGTGATCAGTAAAATAAAAATAAAAACACCTACAACTCAATTCCTGTTTTTCACCTACATTTACATTTGAGTCAATTGTTTTAATATTCTTTGGTGCCTTGTAAACACTGAGTTTCTTACAAGTCATGAACTTTAGTTAACTATATATAATTAAGCTAGAATTCTAGATTAACTTCTTCTTCTTCTTGCGATCGCATCTTTGATGATTACACCGTCAGACGAGTTCTCATGATGAATTCAACTGTTGTTTGAAGTTCCTCTTTAACTCCATATAGCTTTGAGTTTAGTGTTGAGTCATTGGGCCAGTATATCTTTTTTAACTGGTCATACAGAGGACAGTCCTGTAGAACATGCTCAGCAGTTTGTTCGTTTAATCCACATGTGCACAGTGGCAAAGCAGACAGTCGTAGCTTGTGCATGTGTTTATTCAGTTTGTTATGCCCTGTCCTGAGTCGAAAAATAGTTATCTGTCCCTGCCGGTCGAGAGTGTGATAGTGTCATTGGGTTGGTTCTGTTCTCTTCTTTCTCTACCCCGTCTACGTTGATCTAACCTGACTACTTCTGAGTGGCGGTCCTTGTCATCCCTTAAGAAGCGGGATGACATTATCATCAAACCTGCTGACAAAGGTGGTGCGGTGGTAGTTTGGTGAAAGGACTTGTACATTCAAGAAGGAGTCTCACAGCTCGGCAACTCCACCTTTTACTCACCCAGTTCTGGGGATGCCACAGTCCGCCATAATCTTACTGTTCATGCTACTATTCGTGACCTCATCAAAGATAACCTCCTTCCTTCTAGTGCCATGTCTCTCCATATTCTTGATAGTAGTCTAGGTAAACCTTCCTTCTACATGCTTCCTAAGGTTCATAAAATTGACAATCCGGGTCGACCTATTGTTTCAGCCTGCTCTTGTCCCACTGAACATTTCTCTGATTTCCTGGATAGTATTTTGCAACCATTAGTGGCCAATCTACCTTCCTATCTTAAGGACACCACCCATGCTATCACTACTTTTGATTCCATCCCATTCACACCTGACCACACTTACCGCCTTTTCCTTCTGGATGTTTGTTCGCTTTATACTTCCATTCCACACTCTGATGGCCTTAAAGCACTACAATTTTTTCTCGACAGACGCACTGACCTTACTTTTAGCACCGGCACTCTTCTTCGCCTTGCGGAATTGGTCCTCACTCTCAACTCTTTTGAATTTAATGGCCACTTCTTTAACCAAATTAGTGGCGTTGCCATGGGCACCAAAATGGGCCCCAGTTATGCCTGCCTCTTCATGGGTCACTTTGAATATTTGGTGCTTCAAAGTTACGATGGACCATTACCTGAGTTTTACCGTCGCTATATCGACGATGGTATTGGTGTTACAGACATGTCTGAAGCTAACCTCAAAAGATTCATTGACTATGTTGGCAATTTCCATCCTGCAATCAAATTCACTTCTCAGATTTCTACCACTTCAGTTAACTTCCTTGACCTTACTGTCAATATTACTCCCACTGGCCTTACCACCTCTGTCTTTTATAAACCTACTGATGCCCATGGTTTCCTTCTTTACACCTCTTCTCACCCTCCCAGCTGTAAAAATTCCATTCCCTACTCTCAACTTCTACGCTTACGTCGGATATGTCACGATGAAGATGATTTCCGTGAACGAGCTCAAGAAATGCTCGAGTTTTTTCGCCGACGTCACTATCCCGAAAGAGTCTTATCTGATGCCCTTAATCGCATTAGTCCCGTCACTCGCCAGGTTGCACTCACTGCTAAACCTGCTACTACATCTGACAGACTCAAACTTGTCTTAACTTTCCACCCTCACTGTTTGGCGGTGAAAAAAATTCTGTTCCGTCATCTGCCTATTCTCCACTCTGATCATAATACTAGAGAGTTGTTTCGTGATACCCCTTTGGTGGCATATCGTAGGGATAAGAATTTTAGGGATATTCTTGTGCATAGTCGCTTGAGACAAACTAGTCCTTCTCACTTTGGTACTAAACCGTGCCAACGCCGCATATGTAAGACCTGTCCGTTTGTACTCCAAACGCAGTCAGTCTCCTTTCCAAATGGTAAATTTGCCATTGAGGAGTCTTTCACGTGCGAATCCAGAAACCTGATTTATGCTATCATCTGCAAGAGGTGTGACATGACCTATATTGGTGAGACTGGCAGACGTTTGGCAGACAGGTTTCGTGAACACTTGAATGACATCCATCATGGCAAACATTTACCAGTGGCCCTTCACTTCAACAGCCCTGACCATTCGGGTAACTCTGACATTCATGTCACTGCCCTCCGTTCATGTATCGGCGACGACTGAACTCGCTTTTCGTTGGAGAATCGCCTCATTTTTCAAATGGGCAATCTAGCTCCTGCTGGGATGAATGTCCAGCATCATTTTGCATAATTCTGGTGGCTTCTGTCGTTATTTTCCTATCTATCCTTGTTTTTGCTTGGGTTCGTCTCGTTTCCGCATTTTCTGTTCTTAGCCATCACTAGCTCCTACGTCACTTCCGCATGACACCTTAGTGTTTCAGCCATTTTGAATGTTCCCTTCTTCGACACAGCTAAGTGATTTTTCACGCATTTTATTAGTGTTATTCATTCCTGTCTTCGTTTCGTTGATTATTTACTTTCTTGTTTCGACATGTCTTTCTGGTTTCACGATTTTCTCGCATTATTACTGTTATCGTTTCGCTCATCACTGTGGTTTCATCTGCTTGTATCGCTCATTTGACGTTTTCCTCATCATCACAGATCTTTGTAGTACATATATGTAGTCCTTGTCCTTGTCACCTGTTCGTAACCGTGGCTGACGAAGGGTAAAACCCGAAACGTCCCTTGTCTCATGTGTACCGTTTACTTGTAAAACTGATTTCATACCATATTATTTTTTAATTTATATATTTGTTCTCTTCTGATAGTCTGGATAGCTCTCTTTTTCTCAAAGTATGTGACTTCATTCTCTTCTTGTTCACATTCTCCTCCCTGTTTTGCAAGTTTATCTGCCTTTTCATTTCCGGGTACACCACAATGAGATGGTACCCACTGAAGTATGGTTCTCTTTTTGGCAGCTACCTTGTTTAGTTCATTTCTCAGATGCGGGAGTTTACCACCCTTGAGAGCTTGCAGGACAGACAGTGCATCTGTGAGGATGACTACCTGGTGGCAGAGTTGGTGTTATAAATCATATTTGCAGCTTGCTCTAGAGCTTGAACCTCAGCTGTATAGTTGGAACAGAATTTACCAGTGGGAATGTGCCTAGTCTCATAGTGGTTGTCAGGATATGAGATAAAGATGCCGGCACCTCCATTCCTAACAGCATTAGTTGCTGATCCATCTGTATAGGCATGTATCCATGATTGATCGGGATAGCTTTCTTGGATCATACTCAATGTAGCAGTTCGTTTTTGCAGATCATTATACTCACATCCACTTGTGAGACCACTGACTGATGTATTAATTTGGAGGGCACTGCTGGCCTGCTCCCATGGTACAGGGTATAGGGTGGGCTTCAGTGGTGTTGTCTTCATGGATAGGTCTTCTTGATGCTGTCTTTTAAGTCTTTTTCCCCGATGCACAAAGCTGCTACGCTTTAGACGTCCCAATGCCAGATCATCTAGTCTTGCCTTCATTGGGTGCATTGGCATACTGTTGTACTTTTCCATCTGGATCATGGTTTTTGTGTCTCTTCTATGGGACAGTGTCTGTAATCCAGCAACCTTCTGCATCTCTGTTATTGGTGTAGTTTTCATGGCTCCTGTAATGAGCCTGAGAGCTTGATTTTGCACCTTGTCCAAAGACTGCAGATGTGAGTCAGCAGCTGATGACCATGCTGCTGAGCTAAACTCTAAGTGTGGTCTTATTACTCCATTATAAATCTTCTTTAGATTTCGTTCATTTGCTCCCCAGTTGGTACCTGCTAATTTTCTGAGTATGCCTAGTCGTCTTCGGGCCTTTCCTTCTGCATTTTCAATATGCTTATTCCATGTAAGCCTTTGGTCAAATGTCACCCCAAGATAGGTGGGGTAGCTTTCTTCCTTGATCACGGTTGTCCCTAGGTGTATGTTAGCTGATTTGTCCTTGGGGGCGAGGGAGAACAGTGTTGTGGAGGTTTTGTCTGTGTTTATTGTGATAAGCCATTTCTCTGCCCATGACACTAGCATGTCTGCTGCCCGCTGCATTCTATAATTTGCTGTGGTGACATTTTCATCAGCGCACCAGAGTACTAGGTCATCTGCATATAAGGCAGCTTTCACTCCTGCAGGGAGATCTTTCACCAGGTCATTGATGTAAACAAGGAAGAGTGTTGGGGAAATTACTCCTCCTTGAGGTACCCCCTGATGGAGCAACACTTTTCTGCTCTGCAGACCGTCAAGAGTGACTCTAGTTCTCCTGTTATGCAAGTATGACTGGATCCATTTCATCATGTTGCCTTGGATTCCACTTCTCCTAAGTTTTGCAATGAGGCCATCTTTCCACACCTTGTCAAAGGCCTGCTTGAAGTCGACCCAGATCGTTAGGACCTTTTTCTTCTCCTGGAAGGCATCTTCTATTGCTTGAGACAAGTAAGTAACTTGGTCTTCTATACTGTAGCATTCTCTAAATCCAGCTTGTTCCGGCACCAGGATCTGCTCAGACTCTAAATACCATTTCAATCTGTGGTTGACTATTCGCTCCATAGTCTTCCCAACACAGCTTGTGAGACTGATTGGCCGGTAACTTGCAGCCTCGGTCTTACATTTCCCTTTCTTTAGTATGGGTATTGTGATGGCTTCTCTCCATACTTGGGGTACCGTTCCTTTCAACCAGCTGTGGTTGAATATCTCAAGCAGTTTTGTCTTTGCTGCTGAGCTCAGATTTACTAGCATTTCGTTGCTGATTTTGTCTGGGCCGGGTGACTTTTGAAACTTAAGCTTGGAAATAGCCTTCTGTAGTTCTCCTAGTGTGATGGGTTCCCTCATTGGGGCAGGAGTATCTGTCTGTCCCATGGTTGCCAGTATTTCTTTTCTTATCTCTCTCTGATGGTCTATGTTAATGGGTAAGTTGCTTTCTGAACTGTATCTTCTAGCAAACAAGTCTGCAGCTTGTTTTCCTCTGAAAAGTTTGCCACCTTCATCCAATGTGATAGTCTGCCTTGGTGAGGAACGCTCTTCATTTAGAGACTTGACTAATCTCCAAAGTTTCCTGCCGTCTTTCTCAAGGTTCAGCGATGCCGTTTTAGTTCTCCAGCTTTTCCGTTTTTCTTCTAGCTTTGTTCTCTGAAACTCTGCTACAGCCTTTTTCCATTTGTTGTGAGTTTCAAGTGAAGGCTGAGACTCTGCGTCCTTTCTAGCCCTGTCCATAGCTTCCTGACGTTCTTGGAGTGTGCTGGACCAGTATGGTATGTAGTTACGCCGGCATCCTTTGGGAATGGTTTCTTTTGCAGCTTGTAGTATGCATCTGTTGAAGTCTTTTACCACTTCATTAATGTCTCTGTTCTGTACCTTGAGGGTAGACAGCAGCGTGTTCACCTGATGCCTGAATAAACCCCAGTTGGCTTTTTTGTAGTTCCATCTTGTAATGGCTGGGCCTGTACTGAGAGTTGCACTCTGGACAGTAAGAAAGATTGGGCGATGGTCGCTTCCCCCTAGTTGGTCTCCTACTTCTCTACTAATAGATCCAGCTATATCTGGTGTGGAGAAGGCAAGATCTGGTGTTGAAGTTGTGTGCCATCCTCTGGAGTAGAAGGTAGGAGTATCTGTGGCATTATTGACTAGGATTAGGGAGTGATCATCTTGCCAAGTTTCAACCTCTTCACCTCTGTGATCCAGATGGTTATAGCCCCAGCTCTGGGAGTGGCTATTAAAGTCTCCAACTGCTATAAAGTTGGTGGCTGGTACCTGTATAGAGCTGAGACTCAGGGGTTTGTTGTTCGGACAGTAATAGTTCAGGAGTTTTATTTCCATCTTGTCTACCTTTATCTGCAACAGCTGATATTCTGCTCCATCCATGAAGGTTTTCCTTTCGTGTGCAGGAATGTTATTCCTTACAAGAGTAAGTACTCCTCCTTTTCGTCTATCTTGTCTGTCGGATCTGAAGCATTGATATCCCCTTATTTTAAAGGTTTGATCTGCTTTCAAGTGAGTCTCTTGGATACAGCAAACACTGACTTGCTTCTCATACAAGATGTTTTCCAGCTCTGTCTTTTTGCTGTATCCAGCCTGCTTGCTGTTCACTCCCTCTGCATTCCAGTGCATTATGACAAGTGGCACTCTGGGTTTCTCTTTTTCTGTTTTGTTTTGGTCAGTAGTTCTCCTCCGCCGTCTGCTGACTCCACAAGACGGTCTAGAGGGTCCTCCAGTAGCTGACGATGGGCTCTGTCGAGGCTCAGAGCCCGGCACTGCACCTGCCTGGTGGAGCTCCACAGGGCGAGCACCAGTACGAGATTTATTTGACGGTGTACTCTCCATAGAAAAAAAAGCGAGTTGCGTGATCCTGTGGTTTCCGGTGCGCCTTCTGGCCCAGTATCTACGACTTTAGCACCTGTTCAACGGGAGAGTGGGCTCATCCCTAATCTGTTTAAGTTCCCAGTAGTAGACTATTCGCAAGCAGCCTGGGGGTGTTGTTGCTCTGCGCGGACCTTGTTTATCGAGGTGGCGTCCGAGCTCGTATGGTAAAAATATGGTTGCGTTATCTTCAAAATAGCCCTGTCTTTCCCGTGGCTTTTCTGCCATCCTGCAACTTTGAGTTAGGGAGTTCTGAGCTCCAGTCTCTTTCCCAGGCATTTTATCCTGGCCTGGCATGCAAACAGAGGACCCCACTTCTGGTTCTAAGTTAGCAGTTGGGGATAGGTGGGGTAGCACACTGTGCATTCCCCGTCATCCAGGGGGCTCTCCAACTATGCAGAGCTTGCACAATGCTGTGCTCTGGTTCTGGGCTCTCCCAAGGAATCCTCACGTCCTGCACAGAGCCACTTCCAGATACCCACCACCTGCCAACCCTCCATTGTAGAAATCTCCTGCATGCGGCCATCCAGTCAAGAGCCAGTATTAAGTCTGGTGCCCAAGTGATCCCCCCAAGCTCAGTGTGCAATGCTTGGTTCTCATCATGCTGCAACACAGGGGGGATTGTGATGCTCAGCCATCTCTCTCAACTCTGCACCGATAAGTGACATCGGGGACTTAACTGTGCCTCAGTACTGGGAGGCCCCGTTTCCGGATACACCACACACAGCCAATTGAGGCAACGGTCGCCGTGGGCGTGTCTTCAGTGGGGAAGTTGTGGAGTCTTCCTGGCCATGTTCTTGCACATCCTAACACTGCCCGCAAGACATCGGAGGTTTGGAGAGTGGCCTTCTCTGCTTTTTTTGAGCCGGGGTGGGCTCCCCGGGCAAGTCTCGATGGGGATCGGGACGTGTCCATGCGCCAGTGGGCCCAGCATCGGCCGCATCTGATGGAGGACTTGCTCTGCCAGGTTTGAGTTAGTAAATTCCAACTTTGTCATCTTCATGGCATTGTGATGCTGGGGTGCCTGTGGATTTCCTACTGCCCCGGGTAGAAGCCAGAAGTGTACTGTGCCAGCTCTGGGGGAGATAAAGGGGGTGTTTCTGCATCTCCTTCTGATACGTAGCCAAGGTAGGGCTCACAGTGCTCATTCCCCGCCACCAGATTGCCTGCTGGTTACACCGAGTTCTCCGAGGCTCTAGGCATGTGACCAAGAGTTGAAGGCAATAGGATCGTCACGTCCTGAGTCTCTGTGCCTGTACGATGGGTTCCAATCTTCAGGGAGAAGTCCACACTCGTTCCCACTCCCAAGACTTGTTCAGTATCCATCTGGCTCCTTCCCACCCACAGAGGGCATGTACGGTGTAGTGCACCGGTTTTATTATCGAGGTTTGCTCCTCTAGATCCGTTGTGTTTAGCCTGAGGATTCGCACCCTCAGTTACCAGGACTACCACGAGGAGGGTGTGGCTCTTCACCACGCACAACGATCTTGGGGTCTAGATTAACAAATACCTAGTATAGACCACCATAAATTCTTAAAAAGACCACTTAAAACTGTCCAAAATCAAATCTTTATGGGTGCAGCATATTGCAATATAAATGTTTGAGCCGTAACAGTATACCAACCATCCTTAAAAGCCACAATATTATTAAAGCTTTCAAACAATGTTACAAATAGTGTACATACCTTAACATCTGTTTCCTGCTTTATTTCTGCAAGCAGACTTGTGACATTAGCTTCCACATTTCTTCCAGCCTGAAAGCAATGAACTGTAGTAGATGTATTACTGTAGGTATCACATTAAGAAAATAAAGTTATAATACAAATATATTATACTAACACTTGAATACCTACAACACCAAGCAATAATTATTGTTAAATAGTGAGGCTTAATGCAGCTGCAATAGCCATAAATTTGCTTGTTGTATTTTAATCAAGATCATCCCTGTAGTTTTTCTGTTATTTACCCATATACAAATAAGACTGCTCAAGGAAGCTATGACAGAAGAACATGAGTTAAAGATTTTAGACCTTCAGAATGATGTTTTAAAATCTCTATATGATAATGAATTTATGGAATAATTTTGACCAAAAAAATCAATTTTTAAAAAGATCACAGTGGATCACTGATGCTGAAATGGATGATTGTATAACTATAAATAGTTGGTCAGTGACATACTGTGCCAAAGATCACACTAATACACTGTTGTTTTGACTCAAATAATTTGAAGATCAATTTAGTTTTTGTAACCCTAATTATTTCTTATACACTTGTGTAACCCATATGTGTAACCCATAATTCGAACATCCAAAAACCAAGATATACCAAAAAATGGAAAGTGTTTTGGCTGACTTTTGGGCTACTTTTAAGTTTCCAAAACAAACAAAAAAATGATTATTATTATTTTTAACTGGTATGCAGGGCACTGAACACACACAATGTTCAGTTTATCACATTTCATCCTCTTGAAGCACAAGCGCAGTATAAGCTGATGTATGCACTATAATGTGATATAAATTTTCAAACACAACTAGTTAGTTGTAACACAACTAGTTAGTTGTGTCTAAGCACCACTTTCAGCCATGTGTGAATATTTCTGAGCTCATTTTGAGTGGATACTTGTGAGCTAATTTCGTGAAATTAACTTAATTGTGAAAATGTTGAAAAGAGCTGCAGATACTCCTGTGGGTAGCAGTGGGATAAGAAAAGAAAGCATTTGTCATTATTGATAGCACAGAAGGTAGAGTTATTGCAGAAGCTTGATCATGGTGTCTCTGAGTGCCATCTTACTGAAGAATATGGAGTAGGAACTACCACAGCATATGATATAAAGAAACGCAGACAAGCTGCTGAAGTTTTACACGGACAGAGAATACCAAATACTAATGTCAGACCATAAATCTTTGCACAGAGGAAAAAAATGAAGAAGTTTTGGCAGTTTATGGAATTAAAGAACGACTGCTTAGACAGAAACCATTGTTAATGAGACAGATGACACTGGGTAAAATCTACAGTAAGGCCATCTGTCTTACTGCCTATTCATGAGCTGAAAATCCTGTTCTGGTCCATCAACAGATGTCTAACACCAGCTGATGATGGTGATTAGAGCATTGAATGTACATGTGCAGGTATTTAACAAAGTTTATGTTTGAAGTTTTGGAGCCGCGCTGGTGTAATGGCTTAGGCGTTGTACTGGCTACCAGGTGTTCATGGTTCAAACCCGGGCGTCGGCGTTTGAAGAAATGTTTACGGCCGGAAATTTGACTGAATAGCCTGAACGGCTCCTGTGATAAACCCTCTGTGGATGGGAAGGAGCGAAGCTCCTGACCGGGTTGGAAGGAAAGTCCTCAGGTTCCCCAGCCTCACAATGACATGTCATTGGGCCGAAGGGCTGAAAGCTCAAGTGCCGCTGGTTAAGGAAAAAAAAAAAAAAAAAAAAATGTTTGAAGTTTTAAAAAAATATTTTTCTTACAAATAATTGTACTACATAATTTAAGTGGGGCAATTTTTGGGGTTACTTTGAGTGATATTTTGGGCAACTTTGGGTGATAATTTGGGCATATTCTGAAAACCAAAACATGGCTCTCCCTGAGCATTTTGAGGGTGTTGAGTAGCTTAGATATTTTGTTTATTTTGTAATCGAAGTTTTTGCACCTCAAAACACCGTCTTATCTTTAAATACATGTTCATATACCATTGTTGTTGATGTTTTAACACAGATGAGAAGGGCTCATAGTAGTGTTCATAAATAGTCATGACATGACGCCTCATGAATCCGTGGGTTAAAAACTGTTGACAACGATCGCATATTTTTTTGACAACGTTAGTAGAACAAAGGGACAGTCAGTGTGATTTTCGCTTTTGAGCAAGCTAGAGGCATTCTGCCCTCTGGAGGTGTGTGTGTGTGGCCCATGCCATTCTATTCAAGTATGTGGAATTGATTATGTGTATCTCAACATGAGAATTCTATTGGAGTTTGATAAATACATGTAAGCTCAAGGTAGGAGCTGTGTAATTCACCCAGTGATGGCTGATTGCAAAATGTATGTCTTTTAGAAAACAGTTAAATATAAATGAAGTACATTATCTTCATAGAAACCACGGGTTCTTATTGTATGGGACATGTCTGGTGACAGACCTATTAACTACAAGAATGTATTCACCCATGAACAGAGGCTCATGCAGCCAAGCCGTTATTTACAAGTAGAGGACAGTCTTACGTGGGCTATCCGCACATAATTCATTACATATTTTTCTAGAAATCGCCAGTAGGGTTTCTGAAGTGCCAAATGTTTATATTGGCTAACATTGACGTATATCTTGTAAACTGTTTTGGAATGTGTTGTACGGTGAAGTATCTTGTGTTACATGAATAAATTGTAGAAGTCATCAATGCCAGGCGTCCAAGAACATTTTATCTAAGTGCGGTGTTCCAGATGTGTTGTGTAGTCTGCAATATCGTGGGCATTGCTTAGTTTCACAGAACACCTCCTAACATACCATCAAGTAAAGAGAAGCATCACCAAACAACAAGAAGCACTACCCACCACTCACTAACATAACACGGGAAGATTCACACCACCTTCTCAACATTAAAGTTTAGTAAAGAACCCCGCGATATTAGTGGAGATACCCTATCCCACTTAATCATTGTCCGCAACATTGGGTTACCAACCTGTATTTTAAAATGTGTTACTCAGCCTTTTATATACACTACACTTAGTTTTGTAAAAATAAACGTTCTTTTTAAAAAGTGAGGGTGGTAAACCATAAGTCAGTAGAGTTCAGGACCAGCACTGGTGTAAGACAAGATGATATCCTGTCACCTCATGGACCATGTCATCAAAACATGTAAGGAAAGGACTCAACAAGTATTCAGCGGGGTACTGGAAGATGAGATGGGTCTGCATTTCAGAGCTAGCATTTGCTGACAATGTTGCCCTGATTGCTAAATCAGAGGCACATCTTCAATCTAACCTGCAAGTCTGGAAGGAAGAGCTGAAGATGAGATGGATGGTCATCAGCAGCTCCAAAACAAAAACCATGGTGACATCACAAGAGGAAAGAAGGCATCAGATTAAGCTAGGAGAACAGATCCTGGAGCAGGCCAACCAGCTTAATTACCTCAAAGCTGTTATAGACTGGAAGTGAGACACCAAAGAAGAGTTAGCTACCTGAAGAGCAGCAGCTGGGATACTTTTTCAGGCCATAAATGAAGGATTTTTCAACAAAAGTAAGCAAGCAAGAAAGAAGATGGCTGTATAACGCCCCATCAATATTCCAGTCTTGACATATGGATGCGAGTCATGGGCAATGACTACTATCCACAAAAAAGCCAGATTTAAATCTTAGAAATGAGGTATCTGATGGAGATGGTAAAGTGACAAGAAGAGATATGGTCTGCAACAAGAGATGTGGCAAGGCCTCAAAACCCAGCCACTACAGACTTAAGTAGAACAGTCCCAACTGCAATTATTTGGCCCTGTCTGCAGAATGGAAGAAGACTGGCTACCATGACAAGTATGGGAAAGTAAAAGCCAGGGACAACTCCACTGCGAGGACAACATTAAACAATCTCGGACTGGGAACGACTGAGGATTGGATTGGAACCATGCCAGAAGGAAGACAGCTGATAGTATAGTATGCGCTCCCTCATCCAAACCTCTACACATCATGGCAGAAGAGGGATGACTAAATAAATAAGTAATAAGTGAGTCCCAAAAATTGGTTGTTGCTCTTCAACCTATTAGTTAATATAAAATGTGCCCATGGTGCCATAAAGGTCGAGGATTCTTGTTATAGAGATTTGCTTTTTTTTTTCAATAAACAATTTGTCACTTTCCATTTCAGTCTGTTTCCCCCACCCTCATTTCCAATATATCGGTGACCCACAGTTCCTATCTCTCCCTTGGGTCCACATTTGATTGATACTTTTCACACTAGCAGTTAACAAACCCTAACCTTAAAATAATTTCTCAAAGTAAAAAAGAAAATGAGAATAAAAATGATAGAACACTCTTGGCTCACTCTCATTGCCCAGAGATATGAGTAAATCACAGTTAGACAAGATTTTAACTCTTAGACAGGAGCAATGCTAACAGTGTTGGTTTGTTTTTACACCTGTACTGCAGCAATGATGACAGAAAAGAATTAAGTTATTAATAACAATTTATAAATTCTTCCTTTTAATCTAGTTCAGGAGTTTGCAACTGGTCAATCAAAATGTATCAGGAGATTACAGGTGATGACTTGGTAAATCTTTAAGCGATGAAGGAAATAAAAATAACAGACAGAAAAACAAAAAAAGGAATGACAATTCTAGACTAACCCTATGGACTCTTAATCTCTCAAGCATGATCCAGTTAAAGATTTTCCCTGACACTGATAGTAACATTCATCATCATACTTCAGCTATCCAAGAAGCATACACCTTCAACAAACGTATGCTGTCTTCCTTTCTTGTGCCTTTAGCCCAGGTCCAACTATGTCTTCCTCATGTCTGTCTCCAGTTCTCTTCTCCATGTGTTCATTGGTCTCCCTCTACCTCTCTCACCCTGGGGACTATGGAACAAGGACTGGCCTGGTATTGCTATCAACAGGTTTTCTCAGTGTGTGCTCTATCCATCTCCAGTGTTTTCTTCTCATCTCTTGTACCACTGGTAGTTGTTTGGTTCTTGTCATCAATTCTGCAAATGAATATTTTGGTTTTTTTTGCTGGGCTTAACTTTTTTGCTCTCCACATATTTCCCAATGCAACGAAAGATCCTCTAGCTTTTTGTATTCTTATTTTGATATCACTGTCAGTCCATCCCACTTGGTCTACATTGCTGCCAAGGTATATGTATGATCTTGAAGGGGCATTTCTTCAAGTGCAATACTGTTATCATTTGTTGAAGTAGAACACCAGACAACAGAAAAACAACAGACATGAGTGGCTTACCCAGGATTTGAACACTGGACCTTCCGTGCGACAACCCCGCCTAGCCATGCAAGCGAATCACACTATCCACCCTGCCATCTACGCATCATCAAAAAATGATGTTTCAATGGCAGGTCAACAGTGCGACTGTTTACAGGCCTCGGGTTTCCCTCAATTATGTGTAATAAATGTTTATACAATACCAAACCTACCCACTATTCTGTTCTTACTGTTCTAGTCTACTATCATTTACTGGACTCAGTATTAAGGTCCTTGTCTTGTTGGATTCGGCCTATACTGCTTGATAGAAATACAACAGAAGTGATTGCGTCATTAATAGGCTGAACTGCCCATGGTGGACTTCTGGTGTCATGTATTGTGGTTCGCACTGTTGACCTGCCATTGAAACATCATTTTTTGATGATGCGTAGATGGCAGGGCGGATAGTGTGATTCACTTGCATGGCTAGGCGGGGTTGTCGCACGGAAGGTCCAGTGTTCAAATCCTGGGTAAGCAACTCATGTCTGTTGTTTTTCTGTTGTCTGGTGTTCTACTTCTTTATTTCCTGCGAGTGCCTGATAACATACCTTTATATTTGTTTCATATTAATTTACTGTTTACAGGCCTCGGGTTTCCCTCAATTATGTGTAATAAATGTTTATCATTTGTTGCATTTATTATCATTATCTTTCTTTTCTCCCTGTGTATATTCAAACCTACTTGCTGTAAACTCCCACCAGGCACTTTCATTGTCTTGCATCTGATTATGGCTATGGGACAGGAGAGCCAGGCCATCTGATAAATTTACATTATCAAGTTAATTAGTCACTGGATACCATTTCTGTTGACTAAAGTTGTTTGTTGAGGTCAATGTTTTCATAATTCAATCTATAGCAAATGTCCTCACCCGGGTTTGATCCTGGGTCACCCAATCACCAGCGCGGTGTGGTAACCACTATGCTAGCTTGGCTCCCATATGTGGTAATGAAAGAGCTGATAGACTAGCATCAAAAGCACCCATAGTGGGAACACTAGATATGGATAAGGGAGAAATACTGAGAGCAATTAATGATTGCCTGTTGGAGAATACACTGCAATAGATGAATCATCAAGGTTAAGACTGTTGGACTTTGGCATCAAACGTAAAGCTAGTAGAAACAGACGTATGCGAAGATGCATCTGTTGTGTTTACAACCAGCAAGCTACAGGAACATTTTGCATTCACATTTGACATATACCAATGGAAACGGAGCACCTATGGGTTTGCCCAGAGTGCAATGATGTCAGTTCTTTACAACAATAACAATGTTTTGTGGGAATTTCATTGATTTGTGTGTGGTAAGAATCTCTGTAAACCTTTGACTGAAAAGAGTCTAACTTGAATGGCAGTAGGGAGAAGAAATTGTAAGGGACCTCAACTTTGGCGGCTGTAAAGCCATAACGTTTTAAAGATTTATTAGACGTGCAATATGCTTCCCCCCCCCCCAGTTTCAATGGGAAACTACTAACTTCCATTATTTGACCAGTAAAATTAAAAAACCTGTAACTTAAATCCTGCTTTTCTCCTACAATTACAATTGGGACTATTGCTTTAATATTCTTTGGTGCCTGATTTTAAAAAAACTTAGTTTCGTACAAGTCACAAACTTTAGTTGTTAAGTGAATACATTTAATTAGGATTAACTAAGACTTCAGTGAACTAATTCCCAGTATAGATCAAGATAAATTATGAAAATGATCACATACAACTGTTCAAAATCCTTTCTTTACATGTCCAGCATATTGCAAAAACATTCTTTTTCTCTCTCACAAATTTAACACTATACCATGCACACTTTATAGTCTAAACAACATCTGGAAGTCCTCTCAGTACAGCACAAGCACAAAATTAAGATTATATCAGAGCTGTGTGCTTTCTGTTCTTCTCTATGGTGCAGAATGCTGGAGAGTAACAGAGAAGGAAATGTCAGAATTGTCCTCTTTTCACACAACCTGCCTAAGAAAAATTCTCTGAATCTTTTGGCTGAATACCATCACAAACCAAGATCTGCTTACTCGGAGCAAGCAAGAGGACATGCATACCATCATAGCTGGCAGATGCTGGAGTTTGGTTGGCCTTGTCCTCAGAAGAGACCTCGATGCATTCACAAAAACAGCTATGTTATGGACCCCTGAAGGAAAACAAAAGGGAAGCCAACCAAAAACCACTTGACAGAGGACTGTGGAGGCTGAGATGCAAAGAATGAACTAGAGTTGGAGCAATGTACAAAGGATGGCCACCGACCAAGAAAAGTGGAATCAATTTGTTGTTGCCCTACAAGACACCACCAGGCATGATGGCCACTGACTGCTTTGATGGTCGGCGGTTAAGGATTAAAGAAGAAGAATGCACCCTTGACAGCTTCCAAATGTCAATATTTTCATTCATCTTATTTTTGTGCTCCTAACAGAGCATACAGCCACCATTACAGCTGGACCTCTTGCTAGAAGCCTGCGCCAAGTATTCACATACACTTGCAGCAGTGGTATCTGAGACAATTTGTTTAACATAATGAGGTAGCCAGCCCCACCCACAACCCCACAAGTCACTTTGTACGACATACTCAAGAGTGCAGTAGGATATTCTGTCTTTGTCTCTTCAGAAACCCAGGGGAATTGCATGGGACAGAAATATTTGACATACCTCATAGTCTGTTTCCTGCTTCATTTCTGTAATTAGACGTGTGACATTAGATTCCATATTTCTTTCAACCTGAAGGCAATGAAATATAGCAGAAGATGGGTATCATTTAAAGACATTCTACATATATTTACACCAACATCTAATCAGCATTACCTCACAGCAATAATCACTGACAAATGGTGGGGCCTAATGCAACTGCATTAGCCATAAACAAATATGCTTTTTTTAAAATAAATACTTTATCATTTTCCATTTCTTCATTCTCTCCTTTCCTTTTTCACTTTCAATATTTCTGTGACCCACTATTACTATCTTCCCCTATCCCCACATCTGTTTAATGCATTTCATACCAGCAGTGAACATACCCTAATCCTCAAAGTTATCTCCAAACTTAAAAATAAAGGAGATCACATGGGATGATTTGGTAGATCTTTAGATGATAGAAATTTAATAAAAAAAATGATAGCAACCTAAAGACTTACTCTTTCTCAAAGGCATTAAAAAGTGTAATATCCCCAGGATTAAAGGTACTTATTCTGGGTTTCCATTGATAACCTATGAGAAGCCTTATTAAAATTCACTTTATTTATGAACTGCATAAGATAAGAATGGGATCCTTTATTTGACGTGACATCATCATTTGGTAAAATGTAATTTAGTTCCAATTTTTCAATGCCTTGTTGAAAGAATTGTAGTAAGAGGGTTATGCTGCTGAGATGCAAGTAACTTATATGCTGTACTTCTTCAACATTTTTTATACTCTAGAACCTTAAACAGATATGATTTTTATCAAGGCAGATCTTTAGAGAGCTAAGTTTGTCTAAAGTAGATGCTCACATCACATAGGTTGCATGCCGCTGATCTAGTCTATATTCTAAAACCATAAAGTGACTTATGTTACTGTTTTAGCAATCAATCTGAGTGAAGTTAAAGAGCATGTGTACATGCTTTGGCATTTTTATCATAGTTTTGTAACTAACCACATGATTATGGTTTTCTTTAAATTACCACAGAAATGTGACAAGTCAAGCATCTACAAATTCTAAGTCTCCTGAGAAAATAAATGTGTCACATTTCCTTAAAAACATATTTGACAATTAAGAGAATTGAGTTCCTCCATGCATTCCCAACCTGTTGCGTACCTACTGAAAAGCAGGATGATATGTCTAACATAATTTTGGTCATATAATTTAGTCTTAGTTCCTTTCTCCAAAGTGAGGACTCCTAAGGCCACCTCCACAGCAACCCTCGATGTTGATCTGATTGCACCTGTAACTGTACATAATGCTTGGTGCTGAATTCTATCGTATTTTGAACGAAGGGAAAAACGATTTCCTACACGCTGCCATATTGTGACTCCGTAAGGTGTGTATGTATGTAGTGCGGTGTGTTTGCACGTAACGTAAATTTCGTGAGCACGATTTATTACGGAATGAAAGATTGTATGTGTTGTGTATCATAATTGGTTAAAATCGCAACGACTAGCGCCAAATATTCCGTAGTAAGTATGTGTATTTTAGGGTTAGGATTAGGGCCTAACCCAAACCCTAAATGTAAAATACACATATTCACTGCGGAGAGTTCGGCGACTGTCCTTGCGATTTTACCCATAATTGTTACCTATAAGATGTGTAAATGGATGTTTTTCGCTCATTTTAGTTGAAATTTGTTTAATAGTGGATGTTTTACATTGTGTCGAAGTGATACACTCACTTGTCCGCGTGAATAACCTTAGGGAAAAATGGCAGACAAGTGAGAAATTATTCTTCCCATTTACCCGAATTTAATCTTGTGACTATGCTGCAGAGTCATAGACTATGCTTCCATAATCTCGTTTGCCTCGAATGAAAGATTAATAAAACATGATTGTCAATTACCTCTGAGGCTAATGCAAGTTTGTGAAATATACAACAGTTGGTTTTACAGGGTTCATAACAAATTTCTTCAAGCATTTTCCAGGCTTTTCCCAGGTTTTTCCAGGTCCAGCACGTGATTTTCAAGGATGGGAAACTCTAATATTTTCCTCATCTAATTTTCTCAGATATAATTATCACTTTGCTGATCAGCAATCCGGAGCATTACCGTCTCCCATTACCAAGGGTGTTTGCAGATTTCCTTAAAAAGAACTTTTTTTTTTTTTTTTAAATTCATAAAAGATTGAAAAACAGACATCTTTTCCAAGTTTTTAGTGAATTTGTTAAACATCAGCGCAATAAAATGTTAGTGACATGGATGGTAATGAATAAAATAAGCTTGATTGACGTATTGATTTAACGATTAACCACGTATATCAACATAAAAGGCTAATAAAATTGGAATAAAATGCTTTAAAAAAAAACTGAATTTTTCGTGTTTGTCTTTTTTTAATGTATTCTGCGTCTGTGGCATCTGACAATGAGCGTTTGTAAATGTTTGAGTAGTTAAGTACCTCTAGTTGGAGTTGCTTTTTTCATTAACTGGGGTTGAAGTTGTAGCTGTAGGCCTCTGCAAGAGTCTTTGTCAACGATCCACGTTTATAATCCTTGACTGTGTGGTATAACTTGAAGCAGGGTATCATGTATAGAGGTACATTGCAATCTGGGCAGTACATGCAAGTCTGGCTTCTGTTCCCTAAGTCGCAAAGGTATATCCTCTCTTAAAACCTGGCTCTTCCGACAATAATAACCTTGGTAACTATAGGCCAATCTCCTTAATATCATCGCTATCCAAACCACTAGAAAAACACATACATAAAATAACACTACAACACCTAGTTAACAATGGCTTGCTAATTGATAGTCAGTCAGGGTTTAGAACTAAACATTCATGTCACACAGCTCTAACTAAGATGATTGACAACTGGCACTTAAATATTAATAACGATAACATATGTGGGGCAGTTTTTGTAGACTTTAAAAAAGCATTTGATATGATAGATCACGCTATTTTAATTAGAAAACTAGAAACATCAAAAGTAAACCTTCAACTAGTGACGATAATTAAATCATTCCTGTCAGACAGAAAACATGTAGTTTCTTACAATAACTCTTGCTCAAACCCAACCGTAATAAATACCGGCGTTTCTCAGGGCTCTGTTCTTGGGCCTCTATTTTTTGTCATATACATTAATGACCTTCCACTACACGTCGAGCACGCATCCTGTGACCTATTTGCTGATGACTGTACTATCTACACAAGTGATACAAGTTGCAACACACTCGAACTATCGTTACAAAAAGATACAGACAATCTGATTAAGTGGAGCATCGGAAATCGCATGCTAATTAATATAATTAAAACAAAGTGCATGTTAATATCAACTAGACAAAAATTACAAAATTCTGAGAAAACAACACTTCAGATCTATATTGGTACCTCACCAATTGGAAACGTTAATGAACATAAAACTCTAGGAATAGTCGTTGACCAGCATCTAAATTGGAACTCACATGTTCATGCACTGACCAAGCAAACGGCACAGAAAGTTTACCAGTTAGCTAAAATCAAACATTTCCTAGATGAAGATGCACGAAAATTGTTCTATATATCTCACATACAAACAAACCTTGACTGTTGCTCCACAATCTGGGATGGTTGTTCTATGTCCAACACAAAAAGACTCCATTCACTACAAAAGCGTGCAGTGCGTCTAGTTTCTGACAACTGCCAACCACAGTGTGTAGATCTATATAAAGATCTCAAAATACTGCCTCTAGGAAAGCGCTTTCTGTTCAACAAAGCTAAATTTGTTCACAAAATCCTGTCACAGAATGCTCCAACATATCTGTGGCCAATGTTCAAATACAATGAAAGACGCAGTCAACGCCTTAACAAAATACAAGTGCCCAAGCCTAGGCTTGACTTATTCAAGAAAAGCTTAGCTTACTCTGCTGCTCATCTTTGGAACTATCTTCCACATTATCTAAAACATAACAACCTCAGTCCCTATTCATACAATCGTAAACTTTTCGAATACTTTATGAGTTCTGATTATCTGCCCCCCTAATGTGATTATTTTTCCGAACAAATGGTATAATATCGAGTGTTGGTTTAATGATGATGTTAGTGCTTTTCAACATATTTTGTTTCGTGGTAATACTTAGTTTGTACTTTTCAACATATTCTATTTCATGTTTATAATTAGATACTGTGAATGTAAGTATGCTATTATTTTACCTTTACAACGTTGAATTCCTTGAATTGATGGGTAAAATATATGTGAGAATAAATGAAATCAGTATAAAAGACGAGTGAAAGGAAGGGCAGAATGTCAGACGGGCCTGTGAGCCCAATTCTCAACCCTTTGAAAATAAAGTTCGTTCGTTCGTTCTCTCTTAGACGAACCTATGTTCCTATTTCTCAACACTTTGAAAACAAAGTTCGTTCGCTCTCTCGCTGGCTCTTTCTCTCTCTCTCTCTCTCTCTCTCTCTCTCTCTCTCTCTCTCGCTTTCTCTCTCTCTCTTTCTCTCTCTCTCTTAGACGGGCCTAAGTTCCTTTCTCTCACCACTTTGAAAATAAAGTTCGTTCGCTCTCTTTCAGTCCCTATTCATACAATCGTAGACTTTTCGAATACTTTATTAGTTTTGATTACATGCCCCCTTAAGCAGATTATCTTTTCTTATAATATCAATTGTAGGTACTAATGACGATGTTTGTACTTTTCTACATATTTTATGTCATGTTTATAAGTAGTTAATGTTAATATGAGTGTGCTATTTTATTTTACTTTGCAACGTTGAATTCCTTGGCATTGATATGTAAAATGCATATGGGAATAAATGAATTCAGTATGAAAGGTGAGAGAAAGGAAGGGCAGAATGTCAGACGGGCCTGCGTGCCCAATTCTCAACCCTTTGAAAATAAAGTTCGTTCGTTCGTTCGTTCCCTGCAGCCTTACACACTTTACAGTCTGGTTTGTACATTGCCCTTTCATATTTATCAATGAAGTGGTGCTCAGTAAGTCATGTTGTTGTGACCTGTGGTTTTCAAGGTGTCACATTGTGTCGAAGAATAGCAGGTTCAATAAGAGTCATACTGACATCCTGATCTTCGCTTTGATCTTTTTTTGTAGAGTTGGCAGTGTTGTAGGTTATGTGCCCATTGGCCAGGGCAGTTTCAACTAAGAAATGCAGCCACATGTATACAAAATTCAAGATTGGCAATTCAGCCATGAGTACATGTGGACAGGCACCCCAGACTGCGGAGCACGTACTTCAAGATTGCCCCGAATATGATATATTGAGGCAAACCCACTGGCCCAGAGAAACAACACTGGAAGCAAAACTATACAGACCTCTGTATGAACTACAAAAGACAGTGAAGTTTATACAAGAAACAACATTGCAGATATAGACAATATATTTCAAGCGAACGAAAGAAGAAGAAGAAGAAATAAGAAATAATATAAAAATAGGATCTGTGTGGGTAGGGGTAGCTTGCATCTAGTTGGCTGAAGTTTCCACACCTCCCATACTTTTGCTGTATTTTTCTGCAAGCACTGGCTTCTGAATTGTTCTGCCCTAAAGAATTACTCTTTCTAACTGTCTTGTTTATATTATCATTGGAGTGAACAGTGGATATAAGGTTAAATCTTTTCGTATCATGCCAGGTGACTGTTGGCATGCCTTATCTTCTGTCGCACAAAACACAGGATGATTTGTCTTTTTCAATTTGAGTTGTTTTTTTTCTTCAGTGCTACAGGAAAATGCTTCCTATTTTCCGCTACTGTTCCAAATGCACCATTCTGAATTTCAGGTCTTGAAATAAAGCTGAAGGCTGAATCAAAACTACCACAGAAGAGAATATGTCCCTTGTTGCGTATGAAATTTGAATTAAAACTATGGTGACTTTTCACTGAAAAAAAGAGTCCAAATAATCTCAGCTCTCAAGAGTTTTTTCCTTGGTCACAAATGATGTCACATCTGTAGGTCTCCTAGTAGTGTTAGTTTAAAAAAAAAAAAAAAAGGGAACACAAATAACTTATGAGTAGGCCTAAGCTATGTATATTTACCAATTTAAAATTCTAAACGCATACATAATACAGTCAACCAATATTTAACTAGAACAAAAGGTAATATATATATATATAGTAATTGGGAGGGTAATACTTATGATAAGTGAAAATCTATTAAATATCTAACTGGAGACCTTTACACACCCCCCCCCCCCCCCCCACATCTTTACTATTTTTGTTGGGTTTTGTTTAGTTTGTTTGTTTAGATTTTTTTTTTTAATTTATTTTTTTTTTTAATTTTAAATAACATAGGCCTATCCACAAAATTGCTGATTTTCATTTATCCTAATTACAGTGATTTGACAGATGTGATGCCACTTTCATGTATCGGTGGTTATTCATGTTATCTGAAATTGAAAACATGTAGGCCTAGGCCTATCCTAATTAGCCTATAACCCTTCAGAGGTAGAACGGGATAAGTCTTTTCATCATAAATATAATAAGAAAGCA
Organism: Oreohelix idahoensis; assembly: GCA_024509875.1. Taxonomy (NCBI): domain Eukaryota; kingdom Metazoa; phylum Mollusca; class Gastropoda; order Stylommatophora; family Oreohelicidae; genus Oreohelix; species Oreohelix idahoensis. The sequence continues at coordinate 108,170 of JAMPIV010012779.1, read as the reverse complement.
TTCAAAATATATTTATTGCCAAAAACTGTGTTGAAATGAACAGTGGGACATGGGTCTGATAACAGGGTAGGCTATAGGATATGGAATCGCCATCAATTTCTATTCCTGACCATCTTAATCTGTGTCAAATATATTCCCGTATGCAGAGGTAAACCAAGAAATTTCGCTCAAATGCTTGCTTATAGGCTAATTTTGGCCATAGTTAAAAATTAAACTGTAAATAGGCCTACATTGTAAATACACCACCTAAAAACTAGTAGGAGAAGCCTAAAAATAGGAACATGGAATGTAAGAACTCTAAACCGAGAGGGAAAGCTTGACAATCTTATATTAGAGGCAACAGACATGAAACTCGATATACTGGGAGTTGCAGAGGCAAGACTTTTGGATACAGGCTACATAACAAGAGACCAGTACACGCTTATACACTCAGGAGGAGAAAAACATGAAAGAGGGGTAGGAATGTTGATAAAGAAGGAGTTAGAAAAATACGTATGTGGATACTGGACACACAATGACAGAATGATGTTACTAAAGATGAGAGCAAAGCCATTCGACATATCAATCTTACAAACTTATGCACCAACTAAAGATCACAGCGAGGAAGAAATAGAAGAATACTATGAAGAGCTACAACAAACACTTAAACCAGTCAAATCTACAGATGTGTTGATAGTAATGGGTGATATGAATGCAAAAGTAGGAAAAGGAAAATACAACAAAATAGTAGGACAGTATGGATTAGGGACAAGAAATGATAGAGGAGACAGACTTATCCAGTTCTGTGAAGAAAACCAGCTGGTCATATGTAACACCTTTTTTGAACACCACCCAAGGAAATTATACACATGGAAAAGCCCAGGAGATGTAACACGAAATCAAATCGACTATATCATGATAAAACATAGATTTAAGAACAGTGTCACAAGTGCAAAGACACATCCTGGCGCTGACATAAATTCAGATCACAATCCAGTCGTCATCAAAGTAAATATAAAGCTGAAAAGAGCAGGAAACAGAAGACAGGAGGAACCCCAGATAGAAATATCAGCGCTGAAACAACCAGATATAAAACAGAAATATTTAATCGATGTCAAAAATAAATATCAACAGTTATTGACAAAAAGCATGGAGCAGTATAGAAGAGAAAACCCAGAAGAAAAAGCAACCGCAAAATGGGAATGCTTAAAAACAAGCATACAATCAGCAAATGCAAATTTACCTAAAAAGGAGTCTAAGAAAAATCAAATTTGGATGACAGATGACATCTTGAATAAAATGGCAGAAAGAAAGAAAGCAAAAAACACTCCAGAATATAAAACAATAGACAATGACATACGTACTATGTGTAGAGAAGCAAAAGAATGGTGGATAGAAACAAAATGCAAGGAAATAGAAGACTTGGAAGCAAAGCACATGACAAGAGATATGCATGAAGAAATAAAGAAATTATCAAATCGGTCGCGGTTTGCACAAGGAGGAAGCTGTATTGTAGTGGTGTTGATGGTATTGTATGATGGTGATATTACTAATTGTAATTGTATGAGGCCAGCTGTGAAGGCTCCTGAGATAAAATGTAGTTGAGAATTGTCAGAAGGCCTTTCTTGCTACCACTACGACCTCACACTTAATTTTTTTTTTTATGAATGTGGCTACGTAAAGTGTCTAGGGTTATGATATGTATTGTGGTGTAATATGTTATAGATATATCCACAGATATTTAACAAGTCTAATAATATTAATAAAGGTTAAAATACACTGAACTAACTCACGTGTGTAAACTTTTTGATAAAATTATATTACATTTATTTTGTTCTGGATCAATTTTTTAGGTTGACCAGAACTTAAAAGGATTTAGAGATTATGAAAAGAAATGCATGGAATATTATATCATAAATGCAATAGTGTACATATACATGTACTATACTAGTTAGTTTTATTAAAATGTTCTAGTAGCCATCTACTTGGGAGGATATTTGATATTTGTGCTGTTGGGGTGGCCTCATCACACCTGTCTATATTGACTACACAGTGTCCAGAAAATGGTGGGAATTTTTATGAGGGTATTAGTAACTGAACGGGGTTGGTGAATGTCCAGCAGACCAGAGGCTCACTCATCTCTTAGTTGTAGCTCTGGTGCTGAAATCAGGTGGTCCCACCTCTCCGTGCTGGCGGGCAATAATGGTGGTCTCTGTCACAAGTGCTGCACAGATACACTCGAGTAAGTCACCAACTGAACAGATACTGCTTTGTTGACAATAGAAACTCACAGCTCTGCAATCAAAGTATGGGCTATGTGTCAAAATCTATTCTCTACCCACGTCTGGACACAACACTGACACAACAACCACATCATACAGACAGGTCAGATCTCTCTGACCAAACAGCACATTTACCATGGTGGTTTTACATCAGCTAGATCCTCCCAGACTATAGATTCTGAAAAATATTTATTAGTTTTCTGCCCTAAAAGAGGATAGGTAATATGTTTCATTATTCTCAACACTTGATCTGTCTTGCCTAACCCTTGCTGGAGTTTATGTACATTGTTGGTCCCTAGACCCTGACTTGGGCGGGGGGTCTAGAGCAAATCCCTACTTGTTTGTAAGGCTAGATTTCGATATGGCAGTATCAAATCACTCGAACATGAAACAATATTCAAAATATATATAAGGAAATAATTTCAATCTTACCAGATTATGAATAAATAACACAGAATTGCTAGCAAAACTCAGCTGAGCTGCTGGCTATAGTATGGCGTCCCTAAATTTCTTTCACTTTCTTTCATATGGAAATCACCACACTTTAAAATCTGTGTCTATCACTGAACAACTATTGAAGAATGGCCCCACTTTCGCGTCTGAGCGCTAATGATATGATTGTCTGTGGCCAATCACTGCCTAGGTTTATTTTAAATTCAAATTTCCTACCATAAAGTCATTTCAGTCATGCTTCAGTCAAGTATGGATGGTTATCTGTTAGTCTGTCCGTCTCTACTTGTGTTTCTACAAAAATGTACTTGATTTTTGAACCAACCTTTCTCTCCCCTCCAAAATTTTGTCGTTAAAAGTTATATTTAGACACAGCTACCACCCAAAACCCCTCTCCTCCATACTAAGTAAATTTGAACACCTGCGTTCGAGGTCGTGTTTTTTTGTGCAATTAGCGATACTTTTTATTCAATACAGTCATGTCGATGATGTGAACAACACTGTCTTTTGTCATTATCTTCAATATTATCTATCCGTCTGTAAAATTAACAACATATTTGTTCACTGCTCAGAATAGGCCATCCGGCCAGCTAATTTTTATATTCCTAACATTAATATTAAGAAAAAAGTACTTTTTAATTTTTGTAATATTCCTAACATCTGCGTTTTAGCCGCTGAATTCAAATCAAGGGCTTGGTATCGCGCAAAAGCGTCCATTCCGTACCTCGTGTCAATTTGGGGGACGTGACTTTTCTCCGTTTCCCCCCCAATTGCGTCTCCTTAGCCTTTCCAGTCATATTTTTTCCTTTTTATCCGCCGTTCCCCTCCTGTCTAGCAAGTCAATTTTTATGGAGGATGATGACCCGCGGTCTAGGCGATCATGTACTACAGCAGCCTACGCATTATGTTTTTATCCTTAAATGTTATGTTTGGAGATATTTTACCGTTGTATCTCTGTCAATTTCACTACACATCTCCCCACTTGAAAACATGCCTATGGCAAGTTCCAAAACCAGCGATACACATAGGTAAAATTACTCCTCACGTCTGCCACTACTCTAATTTTGATCACAGGGGTGCCGACTGAGGAAATCTGCACCGACATTCAATTTGCCTGGGATATATTGGATACTAAACTGATAAGGTTGAAGCAATAAAGACCACCTCAGCAATCTTGCGTTTTCATGCTTAGCCTGAGACAAGAACACGAGAGGCTGATGGTCCGTCTCCACCACAAAAGTCCTACCATACAGATAGATTTGAAACTTCTTTATTGCCCCGATTAACGCTAAACATTCTTTTTCGCTTGTGGAGTATCCTTGTTCCGCCTTATTCAATTTGCGGCTTGCATAAGCGACTGGTTTCAGTTCCCCATCAGGTGAAGATGATCTTTGCAACAAAGCCCCTCCGAGTCCTACATTACTTGCATCGGTTCTTAAGACAAAGTCCTGTGTCAAATCAGGCAGTTTGAGAATAGGCTTGCTAGTGAGTTTTTCCTTTAACTCTTGGAACGCTAGTTCACATTGTGCAGTCCAAATAATTTTATCTGGAAGTCCCTTGCGAGTCAGATCAGTCAGAGGAGCACAAATAGCGTTAAAATTTTTGATGTATTTCTGATAAAATCCGCATAACGACACGAATGATCGCACGTCCTTTTTTGTTTGCGGCCTAGGTGCTCTCTGCAGTTTTTCCAAGTTCTTAGGATCAGGGGTCATATTACCCTGATATACAGTGTGTCCCAAGAATTCCAACTCTTTGCATCCAATACAACAGTTTGTTGGCCTAGCAGTTAAGTTCGCCTCCCGAAGTCTATCAAACAACATCTCCAGAGCTTCAATGTGTTCTTCAAATGTCTCTGTGGCGACGAGAATATCATCCATGAAATTCGTGATACATGGGTTATTCAGGGGATCCAACAATTTTCGCATCATCCTTGAAAACACACTCGGAGCATTTTTCAGTCCGAATGGTAGCATATTGAATTCATAATGTCCATCCGAAGTGCTAAAAGCCAAATAAGGTCTCACTTCAGGCTTCACTGGGATCTGGTAATAGCCTTTACTAAGATCCACCTTTGAAAAGTATTTTGCCTTGTTCAGTCTGGCAAATAACTGTTTTGTGTCTGGTAATGGATCCACTTGTCCTTCTGTGACAGCATTCAGTTTCCTGTAATCTATGCACAGTCTGTGTTCCCCAGACGGTTTTCTCAACAAAACGACACTAGAACTAAAAGATGATTCACTGTGCGAAATAATCCCCTCCTTCAACAAATACTCTATTTCTTCCTTCAATGCCTTCTCCTTCGCGAACGGAATAGAATAGGCTCTCATACAGATTGGGTTTGAGTCTACCAGTTTCATGTCATACTGTAGCAAATTTGTATGGCCTGGTTTATCTGTTAATACATCTGTATGTTCCTCCAGAACCTGTTGAACTCTCTCCCTCTGGTTTTTAGTCAGGTGCTTACTGACTTTTACCTGTGCTGCTGTTTCACAAGGATGTAATGGGTATTCATGTGAGGTGAGTGGTTCTTTTTGCATCTGGGTTGCAATAGCCAAGGTCAATAAGGGGGTGCTTTCCTGGAGTGGTCTGTCCAGATACTTCTTTAACAGGTTTACATGATAAACTTTTTCCTTCCCCTTTTTGTCAATTTTATAGTTTGTTCTAGACACCTTCTCTAGAACCGTATATGGACCTTGCCAACCAATTTGTAATTTATTCTGGCTTCCGGGTAGTAGAAGCAGCACCTTCTCTCCGACTGCCAGTTCCCTGTCCTTTGCCTTCCTATTAAAATATGCTGCATGTTTCTTCCTGGCTTGTTTCAAATTATCATTTGCCAGTTTCCATCCAGCTTTCAAACGAGTGGTCAGTTCGTTCACATATTGATACGATGAGGTAACAGTCTCTTCCGCCTTCTCATCTGTCCAGGTCCTTAATAAAGTTACATCTGGATCTTTAATTTATCATACTTATTTTTCATGGAACCCATCGGGTCCCGTCCCTTAGAAGCTTTATAATGAGGACTTTTCTTCCTAGAATCATCACTCACAAATCGACCACTACCAATTTTTTTCTGGGGTTTGTCTCCCCACTTTAGATTGCTTATGAGAGATCTTCGCTCTCTTGTCTGTTCTTCCAGTTTATATAAGTCTGACCGAGGGATTGTCATCCTATCCTGGGTAAAATTTCTTCTTTGTACTCTTCGCATAGTGGCCATGTTAATCCATTCAAGTGAAGACTGGGTGTGAAAAGGGGGCTCCCATTCCACTTTGTCTACCCGAGTATAATTAGTTTTCCTTTCAGGCCTAAAGTTGCCCCGTGGCGTTTCTAGGTCCTGCACATATTTTCCCTTTGTGGGTGTTCCCTCATGAAATACGCCACATGCTTCTACAAAGTTTTCAACATCGACATTTACGTCGGGCCAATAGTATTTTCGAGCAATCTTTTGGCAGATGGTACCGACTTTCTCATGGTCACCATCTTTTCCAACATGTAAGCTCCTTATTAAGTTTGCCCTATATATCTTGGGAAGAACTAACTGTCCGTGACCAGTGGATCTAGTTCCTGTCTTCCTGTATAATAGTTTGTTCTTCATGAAATATTCCCCCTTGCTCGGAGGTGTGTGGCATTTGGGCAATTTTTTAAAACAGGGCTTGAGTGTCCTATCCTCAGCCTGCGCCTTCCTCATCTCCTCTGGATGAGCATTTATAGGTTCACCTTCTTCCTCCTTCTTCTGTGACCTGGTCTGCACTGTCGCCATGATCACAGGTTTCTCGGGATTCCCCAAGAAGACGTATCTACACCCCAATATCAGAGGGTAGATTGGTTCATCTATCACTGCTGCTCTGATTTCTCCTTCCACATAGCGAGTTTTCACCGTTATCCTTGCGATGGGAAGTGTCATGAGTGGTATGTCCTTAGTCGCCCCTTGTATTTCCACTGTTTCTGTGGTATACTGACTTGGGTCCACTAGGCTAGACTTCACAACTGAATCATAATCCAAACCTGTATCATAAAGGCACCTTATGGTGACCCCATTACAAATAACATCCTCACAAACTGGGGGGTGATAAGGTTCCTGTTGTCCATTAGGATTAACCTTTAATCTTTGCGTCCCCGACTTCATTGCAGCAATGTTTGAAGGTTTCCTTCTACAAAATTCGGTGTTATGGTTATCCTTCTTGCACCATTTACACCATCTTTTTCCTTGGTTCAACGGTTTTCTTTCATTGAACTTTTGGTCATTGAACTGTGAGTTTCTGTCGCGATAGTCATTTCTTGGCCGCTCAAAGTTTGTCCTACCTTTATTTCCCTGCTCTCTATTATCAAATTTATTAAATTGCTGTGGAGCTTTAAAATTGTCTATGTGCTTCTTTTTAGCACCACTTACCTCTGCCTGAGCTGCCTGATACCTCTCAGCAACATTTAAAATTTCCCCCAACTTCTCTGCACCTTGTTCCATGAGAAATTTTCTCATGTCTGGAGCCATGGACTCTCTCAATTGCTCAATCATGATCATTTCTTTAAGATCTTGGGTCTTCCCCAGAGCCGTCCATTTCTCCAAATAGGTTTCTAGTCTAGCAGAGAATTGGTGGTATGTCTCCCCAGACAACAGTTTGGCATTTCTAAATTTCTTACGATAAAATTCACCATTCTTCTCGTACCTTAATAACAAAGCCTGCTTTAACATGTCATAATTGTCTTGGTCTTCCCTGTTCATTTTGGCAAATACTTCATAAGAAGTACCTCTCAATCCCTGTGATAGCTTTAAACTCCACCTCTCTCTCTCTAACCCATATGTAGTAGCTAATAACTCAAAACGTCCTAGGTACCCCTCTATGTCATCGTCTTTTTCAACAAAATGGTCTAAATGAAACCCCATAGCTGAGTTTGAGGCTCCCAGACTGGGCGTAGCATCTGAGGCAAAAGGGCTGGCACCATTTTCAGGAGCCTGGCCTTGTAATTCCAGCTCCCTTAGTCGTAATTCGTGCTCCCTCTGCAACCTTCTATCTTCTGCCTCCCTTTCGGCCTTTTTATCTTCTGCCTCCCTTTCGGCCTTTTTATCTTCTGCCTCCCTTTGCTGTCGTTTTTCTTCTGCCTCAATCTGCAGCCTCTTAATTTCTCTATCAGCCTCAATTTGTAACCTCTTCTCTTCAGCTACCTTTCTATCTTCCCTTTCAATATATTTATCACATTCAGCCGTTACGTATTGAATTAAAATTTGACCATCCATTCCCATCTCCTTCGCGGTGAGCACAGCAGCTGATCTAAATTTTGCCAGCTCCGCCATACTTTTTAGACAATATAATAATATACAAGCTAAATCTCTAACCAGTAAATACACTAAGTACTTCTTATGACTATAGTCTAACTAATTCTAACTAACCAGTTAACTAATTAATTATTACTGGCTGTGAAGATTCACCAACTTTTATCTGCAGGGACACTTTTAATTTTAAAGGGAATTTTACAATTTATTTCCCTACTTTTATTTCTCCCACCAGGAGATCCTAATATTACTGTTGGGCTAATTATCCCTGGACAAGACCCCAATTTATGTAGTGGTGTTGATGGTATTGTATGATGGTGATATTACTAAATGTAATTGTATGAGGCCAGCTGTGAAGGCTCCTGAGATAAAATGTAGTTGAGAATTGTCAGAAGGCCTTTCTTGCTACCACTACGACCTCACACTTAATTTTTTTTAATGAATGTGGCTACGTAAAGTGTCTAGGGTTATGATATGTAGTGTGGTGTAATAGGTTATAGATATACCCACAGATATTTAACAAGACTAATAATATTAATAAATGTTAAAATACACTGAACTAACTCACGTGTGTAAAATTTTTTGATAAAATTATATTACATTTATTTTGTTCTGGATCAATTTTTTAGGTTGACCAGAACTTAAAAGGATTTAGAGATTATGAAAAGAAATGCATGGAATATTATATCATAAATGCAATAGTGTACATATACATGTACTATACTAGTTAGTTTTATTAAAATGTTCTAGTAGCCATCTACTTGGGAGGATATTTGATATTTGTGCTGTTGGGGTGGCCTCATCACACCTGTCTATATTGACTACACAGTGTCCAGAAAATGGTGGGAATTTTTATGAGGGTATTAGTAACTGAACGGGGTTGGTGAATGTCCAGCAGACCAGAGGCTCACTCATCTCTTAGTTGTAGCTCTGGTGCTGAAATCAGGTGGTCCCACCTCTCCGTGCTGGCGGGCAATAATGGTGGTCTCTGTCACAAGTGCTGCACAGATACACTCGAGTAAGTCACCAACTGAACAGATACTGCTTTGTTGACAATAGAAACTCACAGCTCTGCAATCAAAGTATGGGCTATGTGTCAAAATCTATTCTCTACCCACGTCTGGACACAACACTGACACAACAACCACATCATACAGACAGGTCAGATCTCTCTGACCAAACAGCACATTTACCATGGTGGTTTTACATCAGCTAGATCCTCCCAGACTATAGATTCTGAAAAATATTTTTTTTTTTTAGTTTCCTTCCCTAAAAGAGGATAGGTAATATGGTTCATTATTCTCAACACTTGATCTGTCTTGCCTAACTCTGGCTGGAGTTTATGTACATTGTTGGTCCCTAGACCCTGACTTGGGCGGGGGGTCTAGAGCAAATCTCTACTTGTTTGTAAGGCTAGATTTCGATATGGCAGTATCAAATCCCTCGAACATGAAACAATATTCAAAATATATATAAGGAAATAATTTCAATCTTACCAGATTATGAATAAATAACACAGAATTGCTAGCAAAACTCAGCTGAGCTGCTGGCTATAGTATGGCGTCCCTAGCTTTCTTTCTCTTTCTTTCATATGGAAATCACCACACTTTAAAATCTGTGTCTATCACTGAACAACTATTGAAGAATGGCCCCACTTTCGCGTCTGAGCGCTAATGATATGATTGTCTGTGGCCAATCACTGCTTAGTTTTATTTTAGATTCAAATTTCCTACCATAAAGTCATTTCAGTCATGCTTCAGTCAAGTATGGATGGTTATCTGTTAGTCTGTCCGTCTCTACTTGTGTTTCTACAAAAATGTTCTTGATTTTTGAACCAACCTTTCTCTCCCCTCCAAAATTTTGTCGTTAAAAGTTATATTTAGACACAGCTACCACCCAAAACCCCTATCCTCAATACTAAGTAAATTTGGACACCTGCGTTCGAGGTCGTGTGTTTTGTGCAAAATAGCGACACTTTTTATTCCATACAGTCATGTCGCTGATGTGAACAACACTGTCTTTTGTCATTATCTTCAATCTTATCTATCCGTCTGTAAAATTAAGAACATATTAGTTCACTGCTCAGAATAGGCCATCCGGCCAGCTAATTTTTATATTCCTAACATTAATATTAAGAAAAAAGTACTTTTTAATTTTTGTAATATTTCTAACATCTGCGTTTTAGCCGCTGAATTCAAATCAAGGGCTTGGTATCGCGCAAAAGCGTCCATTCCGTACCTCGTGTCAATTTGGGGGACGTGACTTTTCTCCGTTTCCCCCCCAATTGCGTCTCTTTAGCCTTTCCAGTCATATTTTTTTCCTTTTTTGATCCTCCGTTCCCCTCCTGTCTAGCAAGTCAATTTTTATGGAGGATGATGACCTGCGGTCTAGGCGATCATGTACTACAGCAGCCTACGCATTCTGTTTTTATCCTTAAATGTTATGTTTGGAGATATTTTACCGTTGTATCTCTGTCAATTTCACTACATGTATCAAGAACAAAAATGGTGTAATATTACTTGATGAGAAAGACATATCAAACAGATGGGCAGAATACGTAAAAGAACTATTCGAGGACAACAGAGGTAAAAAACCATCACCAGATTCTAATGAAGGCCCAAACATTCTCAGATCAGAAGTAGAGAATGCCATTCATATGATACAAAAAGGAAAATCAGCAGGCATGGATAACATAAAAATTGAAATGATAGAAGCTCTGGAGAGCTTTGGTATAGATACAATCACAGAAATATGCAACGATATATACAATACAGGATATATACCACACGACATGAAGACATCAGTTTTCATAACATTGCCCAAAAAACCAAATGCAACAGAATGTTCAGACTTCAGAACAATCAGCCTGATGAGTCATGAAATTAAGATACTGCTCAAAATCATACAGGAAAGAATAAAAAGTAAAGTAGACAGCGAAATCCAAGAAGAACAGTTTGGTTTTAGACGGAACAGTGGAACAAGAGAGGCAATATTTTGCCTAAGAATATTAGCAGAAAAATATACAGAGGTCCAAAAAAGTATGTATATGTGCTTCATTGACTATAAGAAGGCTTTTGACAGAGTCCATCATGAGAAAATAATTGAATGCCTCGAAGACATAGGTATTGATGGAAAGGATATAAGAATACTCAGTAACCTTTATTGGGAGCAAACTGCCACAGTAAGATCGGGAAGGAATTATTCACCATACATAGACATAAAAAGAGGTGTCAGACAAGGTTGTGTGCTGTCCCCCTGCTTATTTAATTTATACACCGAAAAAATTTTCAAACAGATACAGGAAATACCAGGACTGAACATCAGTGGAAGGTCAATAAACAACCTAAGATATGCAGATGATACCGTGTTGTTAGCTGAAAGCGAACAGGAGTTACAAGAACTAGTGAAGCAAGTGAACAGTATAAGTCATGAATATGGACTCGACATTAATATTGAGAAAACAAAAACTATGATAATTAGCAAAACAGACGATAAACCCACATTAAAGATAAGCGTAAATGGGAAAATCCTGGAACAAGTCAAGAGCTACGTATATCTTGGTCATATAATAACAGAAGATGGCAGATGTGAAACAGAAATCAAGAAGAGAATAGGAATGGCCAAAGCTACTTTCAACAACATGAAACATATACTGACATCCAAACAGTTATCTCACAAATTAAAACTGAGAATCATAAAGTGTTATATATATTCTGCATTTCTGTATGGTGCAGAAACATGGACGATGAATAAGCATTTGGAAGAAAGAATTGAGGCTCTTGAAATGTGGATATATAGAAGAATGCGGCGTATCTCATGGAAAGAGATGAAAACAAATAAGGAGGTCCTAGAAAATCTAGGTATGAAAAGAGAACTAATGAGGGAGGTCAAAGTTCGGCAGCTAAAATACTTTGGCCACATAAAAAGGCATAACACCTTGCAGAAGACCATAACAGAAGGGAGAGTTGAAGGCAAACGTGCAAGGGGAAGACAGCGCTATTAGTGGGAAGATAACATCAAAAGATGGACAGGAAAGATTCTATCAGAGTGCACCACCAAGACAAGAGACAGAAGACGTTGGAGATCCATTACAGCCAACCTTCGTTGTGGAGATGGCAACTGATGATGATGATGATGTAAATACAGACGCAAGTACAGTAGGTCTATCTATAAACTGGACTTATTTAAATAGGTTTTATAAATGAGATAAATGAATTTCTTACTTACGACGAGTGCTAAAAATAAATCTGCGTTTACGTCGTTAACGCAAAGCGCCGAAAACTTCTAGAAATGGATTTAATGCGCAAAGGGAAGTAAAAATTGTACGGGTACTTTGCGCAAAGGGAAGTAAAAATTGTACGGTAACTTTACAATTGTTACTTCCCTTTGCGCACTTCCATTTCTAGAAGTTTTCGGCGGTTTCGTTTTCGGCGCTTTGCGTTAATCATACTCGTCGCGTCTGTTGTTGCGAAAAATACCACCAATAACCAAAAAATGGACACAAAGTAACGAACTTTCGATTTCGTATTATTTTTCAAGGTCCGATGCGGAAATTTCAAGGCTTTTAGCCATTTTTCCAGGCTTTTCAAGGCCTGGAATTTTTTTTTTTCGTTTTCCAGGTTTTTCAAGGTTTTTCCAGGTCGCTACGAACCCTGTTTTAACACAGAATCGGAATACTCTTCATTTAGAGAATAGCGCAATGTTCATATGCAAGGCTACCACTCAATTTCTAGAGATAAACCCAGATTTTCTTCTAAAAAAAGACCCCCAGAAATACACAGATTATGTTATGCCTCAAATACACGGGATAGATGATCCATACACAATCTGTTAGTGCAACTTAAGCAGAAATAAGCTGTGTGCTACCAATTTTTATGTATTTCTTCATGTTGTTATTTTATTTGTTATTACCAAAAATTCACAATTATATAAACATTATTTTATTAACACCCCAGTATATGAACTCTTGAAAATGATATATTTTAACAGTAACATACTTACAGTAGTTACATTACCAAAATATTCCTCAAATCAAATATAAAATGTTACTGTTGAAAATTGTCACTTGTCAGCGACTCGGCATCCATGTCGATAACTTCTCCTTCGTCAATATTATATGCATGATTTGACAACGTGGAATCTTGATTGTGGAGTTCCAAAATCTTTGGATAATTTTGCCGCCAACGTCCTTCATTCTCATCTTTCAACGACCCTTTTACTAGGATTAAACTTATGACTAACTCAAATCCTTCAGCTCACTGTCTGTTAGCCATTCCTCACAAAAAACCTGCTGATACCATGGCTTCACTTTTTTACGCATTGGTATGTGTGTCGCCATGCTGCTACAACTACCTATAGTACCTTCATCATCGCTTATTTTATAATCTTATAATAAAAATAAAATCAAATAATATGCTGTTTATCTGCTTGAGTCTAAAATTTAAAGAGAATACTTTAAAACTTTCTTTTTTTTTTTTTTTTAATACCCCTTCTGGGGCTCAAAGTGAGGTCTATTGACTTTTTTGAGTAAAATGTATAAATTATGTGTGATCCTAGCCCTGGCTAAGACACTTTGATCTTAGCCAAAAGGCCGAGAAGTAACTCTTCTTTGACTGAGTATCGTAAATGACAGCCTTTAACAGAATAACAGGAAATATATATTTGATGTAAAAGAATAAAAATACGCCATTGATGTGGTTAAAAACAAGAATTAAATTTATATAATAACCCTCCACTCCCAAAGGAGCATAGGCCTTCAACAAACACATGCCAAGTCCTCCTGTCACTGCCATCATCTTGAGTTCTTTCCACGTTCTCTTCATCATTTTGACCTCTGTTTCGAGCTCTCTTCTCCATGCGCTTCTTGGTCTACCTCTGCCTCTGTTGCCCTGGGGGTTCCAGAACAAGGACTGCCCTGTAATGCTATCAACAGGTCTCCTCAGTGTGTGTCCAATCCATCGCCATCGTCGTCTTGTCATCTCTTATTCCACTGGCACTTGTCTAGTTCTTCTCATCAGTTCCACGCTGGTAACCTTGTCATACCATTTTAATCCTTCTATTCTACGCAAGCACCCATTTATAAAATTTTGTAGCTTTTTGTTTGTTGTCTTTGTTGTTCTCCATGCCTCAGAGCCATATTATAGGACTGACTTAAAATTTGAGTTGAAGATTCTTATTTTCGTGTTGGATCCGATTTCTCTTGATCTCCATATATTTCCCAATGCAATGAAAGCTCCTCTTGCCGTTTGTATCCTTATTTTGATATCACTGTCTGTCCCTCCAACTTTGTTTATATTACTGCCAAGATATGTGTACGATTCTACATCTTGTATTGGTGTTTCTTCAAGTTCAACCCTGTTATCATTACCTGCATTTATTCTCATTATTTTTTGTCTTTCCCCTGTGTATTTTCAGACCCAATTGCTGTGACCTCTCATCGAGTGTTTTCAATTTGTCTTGCATCTGATAACGGTTATGAGACAGAAGAGACAAGTCATCAGCAAAATCCAGATCATCCAACTGCTTATATATTTGATGTAAAAGAATAAAAATACGTCATTGAAGTGGTTAAAAACAAGAATTAAATTTAAGGGGAATAAAACATATATATCACATATTTTTTTTTACATTTAATTATACTATAAATATAATGTATAATCTTAGTGCAGAGAATATACATACACTGTAAATGCCAACTATCAAATATACCCAGATTAATGCAGATTTGGAAAAACAATACAGATACCCAGACAGAAGCCAAATATCCCAGATCTAGTAAAATATACCCAGCTGTGGCAACACTGTTCATATCCTTATTTTAAATGTGAATCGTCAGCAATGTTGCATCCTTGAATTTTGAAAAGAAAATCTAGATTGTACCTTACAAAACAACTAGATACACCTTGATTTTTAATTTTGGGCTACATCTGGACTCCTTAGGCAACCTTAGGCATTTTAGGCTTTTTCTTCTTTCATCATTAGCAGCCGACCGTCAAAGCAGTCAGTGGCCATCACGCCTGGTGGCGTGTTGTGGGGCATCAACTAATTGATTCCACTTTGCTCGGTCGGTGGCTTTTCTTCGTACAGTGCCCCAACTCTGGTTTATTCTTTGCTTCTCAGCCTCCACAGTCCTCCGCCAAGTTGTGTTTGGTCGGCCTCTCTTTCGTTTTCCTTCAGGGGTCCATAGCATAGCTGTTCTTGTTATGGCATCGGAGTTTCTTCTGAGGACATGGCCAACCCAGCTCCAATTTTTGGCATACTGTCGGTGAAAACCGAAAGTTGATCTACGTTAGGGTGACCAAATAATAATTTTTTTTTACAAAGAGGACATTGTCTGATTTTTTACTTAAAAAGCACAAAGGAGGACACTTTTAAAGACTAACGAGTATACAAAGGAGAACGCGTTAATTTCACTCATTTAATATGCGTTTGAACAGAATCACGAAAAAATATATAGAAATACTTCAACAATTTTTTTTTAATGTTGTATTCATAAAATGCATTTTAATTATTTGTCAATCAAACATTAATGTTTCATCATCACCACTAAATATTAAGTTTTTAACATTGTACTTTTCACTCCAGCTAAAAGCTCATGAAAGTCTGTAAATGTAACATTCTTATAATTGTATTGAACTTGTAATATTCCTTTTATGCATTGAACGGTGAATTTGTTTCTGTCCTTTGTCCACTGTCACACTAAACTGACGTTGTAAACACTTGTTTACATGTAACTCAGCTACTGAGTTAATGCCTGACTATGTCAGCATTGTTGTGAATTGTGCGTGCGCTGAGAGAGAGAGCGTTTGAGGGAAAACAAGTCTGGGGTGACAGTCTGTGTTTGGCAGCCGAGCTGGGCGCTCGGATCTGTGATTAGTAGCCGAGCTATGAGCTCGTATTGTGTGACTGGAGAATCAGATTTGATTATTATTTATGTGAGGATGTATTTAATATATTGTGTAGGTCCTACCGATTGTACAGGCGAAGATTATTGTACCGCCTGGAAGTGTTCCTGTTGGAGCCATAACTGTATGTTCATGGAGAACATAATAAGGTGATGACTTTCCACCTTGGAGTTACGGAGGAGTAAGGCGACGCGTTTCCCGCCTTGTAGCTATAATAGATAAAGTACAGGCGAAGTGTATTGTCCCGAATGGAGAGGATTCTGTGAATCTACATGGCGATGTCCATGCCGCCAATCACTAATGATAAGTGATATACACCGGAAGGGCGATGTATAAGTGCGATGGTGTTTTTCCGCACGTAGAGTTGTTTGAGGGATTATTGTGTGCGAAGAGTGTATACTGCACCAAGGACATTCTGTATATTGTTATGGTGTGTTCGGAGAGACCGTGTATGCATACTGTAGTTTGTTATGTCCTTCAGGCAATGTTAGCCTTTGTACTATGTCAGTGCGCTTGCGAAATGTAATTGATTTCGACGGTTTATCTATCAGTCTAATAAATGTTATGGAACTGTACCAGTGGTATTGGTTTAATTCATACGAACCATCTTTATACAACCCACACCCACCATAATATAGTTCCTGACAAGCAGGGTACATCCTTTATATCCTGACATCTGGGGACATCATCTATACAGTGTCCTGACATCGGGATGCTCGTAGAAGGAGTCTTGTAAACCTGGGAAAGCTAGAAGATATCAACCACTCTACCCCCCGCATCTACAAATGTAAACATACTGTTTTTGCTACACAGTGCTGGTGAGCTATGGGCCTGAAGGCCAAAATATACTCTCAGCCAACCAACGGGGGTGTTCAGTCCAGCAAGTAGTGACCTACTGACCTACACATTGTTGATACAGCACTATTTTCAAGCACTGGGGGTCTCATATTAATATTCTGTTTAAGCCACTCATGTCTGTTGGTTTTATGTTGTCTAGTGTTCTACTTCTTCATTTTTTACGAGTGCCTGATAACATACCTTTATGTTTGTCTCATATTAATTTACTGTTTACAGACCTTAGGTTTCCCTTCCTTATGTGTTATAAATGTTTATACAATACCAAACGTACCCTCTGTCCAGTTCTTACTGTTCTAAGTCTACTATCATTTACTGGACACAGTATTAAGGTCTCTGACTTGCCTGGACTGGCCTATACTGCATAAAAGGAGAACAACAGAAGTGATTGCGTCATTAATAAGCTGAACTGCCCATGG
The DNA here is from genome assembly GCA_024509875.1 of Oreohelix idahoensis. Classification (NCBI taxonomy): domain Eukaryota; kingdom Metazoa; phylum Mollusca; class Gastropoda; order Stylommatophora; family Oreohelicidae; genus Oreohelix; species Oreohelix idahoensis. The sequence continues at coordinate 91,012 of JAMPIV010012779.1, read as the reverse complement.
TAAACTTCCAGTGCTAAGTCTTGCGGTTCGCACTAATGACCTGTCATCGAAGCATCATTTTTTGGTGATGCGTAGATGGCAGGGATGATAGTGTGATTCGCTTGTATATCTAGGCGGGGTTGTTGCACGGAGAGTCCAGGGTTCGAATCCTGGGTAAACCACTCATGTCTGTTGTTTTTCTGTTGTCTAGTGTTCTACTTCTTCATTTCCTACGAGTGTCTGATAACATACCTTTATGTTTGTCTCATATTAATTTACTGTTTACAGGCCTCGGGTTTCTCTTCCTTATGTGTTATAAATGTTTATACAATACCAAACCTACCATACCAAACCTACCCTCTGTCCTGTTCTTACTGTTCTAAGTCTACGATCATTTACTGGACACAGTATTAAGGTCTCTGTCTTGTCTGGACTTGCCTATACTGCACAATAGGGGAACAACAGAAGTGATTGCGTCATTAATAGGCTGTACTGCCCATGGTAAACTTCCAGTGTTATGTCTTATGGTTTGCACTAATGATCTGTCATCGAAGCATCATTTTTTGATGATGCGTAGATGGCAGGGAGGATAGTGTGATTCACTTGCATAGCTAGACGGGGTTGTCGCACGGAAGGTCCAGGGTTCGAATTCTGCATAAGCCACTCATGTCTGTTGTTTTTCTATTGTCTAGTGTTCTACTTCTTTATTTTCTACGAGTGCCTGATAACATACCTTTATGTTTGTCTCATATTAATTTACTGTTTACAGGGTTTGGTTTTTAGGCATTGACGTATCATCTGGTTCCGACCATGTCTCTTTTTGTTACTTCAACCACCTTCTCCTTGGCTGAACAACTCTTTCAGTTGTTCTTTTGATTGTAAGCATGTAGTAATTGTAATGAGATCCTTAATACCCAGATCAAATAGATGGAAAAACTATTGTTTATAAAGTCAAAATAATGTAGAAGATAAAATAGTGGAGTTGTGATTAACTTCGTCGCCCGCGCCCGCAGTTTGACAAGCCCAACGCAAAGCGAATGGTGCTAGCTTTTCACATTCGTCCTTGAGAATTAAATATAACATTTTGACTAAATCAAGGCGTATTTGTTCCAAGAAAGAGTGAGAGAAAAAAGAAACGGAGGAGGGGGAAGGAGAGACGGGAAAACGCTACCATTGACACGCGTGGGGTTTTGAAACACAAATTGTAACGAACGCGCGTAGTATTGCTTTTATCAGATTTGGAAAAAAACGACGCGAGACATATGCATGCCTCGTTCTATAGTCTTACTTACTTAGTCGTTCCCCTTCTACCGTGAGGTGTAGAGGTTTGGAAGAGAGAGCGCCAGACTATTCTATCAGCTGTCTTCTTCCTGGCCTGGTTCCATTCTAGTCCTCGGTCCTTCAAAGATTGTCTAATGTTGTCCTCCCAGCGGACTCTGGGTTGTCATTGAGGTCTGGATCCTTGGCTCTTTGTTTCCCATGCTTTTCGTGGTAGCCGATCTTCTCCCATTCTGCAGACATGGCCAAACCATGTTAGTTGGGACTGTTCTATTTGGGTCTGCAGCGGGTGGGATTTTAGGCCTTGACGTATCGTCTATAGTCACGCAGTTGAAATGTATAAACACTTAGATAGGGAGACGGTAGTGACAAACACACAGACAAGCTTTCATTTCCTGCCAAAAAGTCGTATTTTTCTGACGAAACACAGACGGTTGCTTCATTTTGAATAAGAACGGCAGAGGAGGGTAAAAGATAGTGAATTTATCAAAACAGGGAAAAATATGAAAATGCAAACGACAATGAAGATGACCATAAAACTTATATAGTGATACTGGAATCGGCTGGTACTGAATGGGTGTTTGTTGGTGGTATATCGTGCTGTAATCTTTTTGGGTGTGTGATGATGATGATCATTTATCGCGAATGCGTGACATGAAAGTTCGTCAAGGTGGACACCAATGTAGCAGTGCAGACTTGCATCACAATACGTAACATACAAGTGTGTGTAGCATTCATCACATGGAAAGGTGTGGATGTAGAGTTGATGGAACCATATGTTGTACGTGTCACAGGTATGGAGTCAAAAAATGTGGGTGAAAAGCTGTGGACGTTTTTTTCACCATTTATTATAGTCACAGCAACAAGAAGACGTAGACAAATCCATATAAGCATGACACAGGAACATGGCGGACGTGAAGACAGCACTCTACAATTGCATGTAAATAGGTTTCAGTAAATATTTGAATATCAATATCTTGCTGACTCCAATTTATTTCTCATTCCACAACTAGCAGAAAAACCCCGCATCACAGAACGGGTAAATAACTGTATAAATATCCAACAGTTTCATTCTGACTTCACCATGTCAGATCTCTTCTTAAATCTTCCGTCGACCCCAAACATGGCTGGCGACGAAAATAGCATAGTCCATCTCTCTAGTCGGACGTATCGACGATGATCTGTCCTTTCGAAGATAGTCTTATATAACTCCCTCGTACATCAGGCGAGTTTTCATTTTCAAAGTTATAATAACAATAACTTGCAACTCATCTGATCTTCCACTCCAGATAGTTATATATTAGGCCTCTATGAAACAGGAAACACTGTAGATTCCTCATATGCAGACATAATCGTCTAAGTTCAAAATATACCGCTAATCATGCGGGTTTTAGAATAATATCTATTCTCCTGGGTTTCTGTGTGTAAATCTAAACCTAACGGTCTTAGATGGCTCCATCGAGCATAACAAATAAAGTACTCTGCCTTTTAACCATCTGTGAGCTCTTCTCACAGGTTGACTCAAAATATGTTCGCTAACACTGCGAACGAAGGAAGTGTGAAAGTTTCGTTTTTTACCTTGCTTCGAATTCCTATCACAACTTAATAGCAACTGTCGTCTTCCTGACGAACAAAAATAACACAAGGGACTTTAAATAATCAGTGGAAGAGTTTCCGTCCCCAAAGGCAATGCAGAGAAGTAACCAGACATTTTGTCTGACCAACCCAGTTCAACAAACGGCCTCCCGCAAGGAAGTCTTTTCCCAACTCCTTCTAGTTCGAGCATGCGCTGTCCGCATAACCTCTGAACTAAGCAGTCAGCTGGTATCCAGCTAGGCCTAACCTTCAAGAGGAGGCAACTACATATTTACTTTCCCTCAAAGCAAAAAATGAGTATTCGCCCTTAGATTAGGGTTCTAACGAAAAATACCTTAGACCCAAAATCTTATTACAAAATATTTTCAAACATAACAAGTATACAGACAGACTAACTTACCAGTTAGGAAAACTGCACGTAACATATAGCTTAATAGACTATGGTCTCCTGATCAATAATATGTTTAATTCATTAAAATCGCCCCATTAATAATTGAGATATTGAAATAATACTATATAATTTTGGACAGTGTGACAAACAGACTGTCGTTTTTGCTCATTTATCGGTAACACTTAGACGCGGTTTTTTTAAAAAAGAGGCAGAAGAGGGTAGTTCAATGTGATTGGTTAAGACGCTAGGAAAGGGGAGGCAAAATTGTTAGCCCAAAACGAAACATAGTTTTGCAGTGTAATAGCAAAGGCATACTGACCGACAGACCACTAAACACATAGTATGTTTGGAGTTTATTTTTTCAAAACTAAATTCAAAATTGGTAGTCGCATGCTTTCATTGGCTAGCCCAATTGATATCAGCGACAGCTTACAAGGCTCTTGGCCATTTGAAGAAAAACTTTCTTATACCACGGTACGATGAGAGCAGAATTGTTGATTTTAAACAAATAGTCTAACATTCTGGACGGCGGCAGAGAAAGAATTTGTGCCATTCTTGCCAGTCATCGTTACTTGTGTTGTTATTTCATTGAATTGTGGGTTTTATTTCCTGTTACCAGCCGGTGACAGGAAACCTGATGAGATATTTTGAAGAAAAAAAGAGTATTCTATAAGCAGTTGGCCAGAAGAAGTTTCTGTGAACTGAAGTTTGATGCAAAGCAGTTTTCTGTGAAGAATCTACCTCTACGAATCTAAGGTTATGTGCCACTTACTGGGCATTCTGACAGTTCATCTGATACTTAAGTGATTTCCCTAACAGTTAACTCTAAGGATCGGGGCGTGATGAATACAGCAGCTCCTCGTATAAATGACTCACACTACTAGATAGTAAAAATTATTCTGTGAATACACCTAAAGAAACATTATAGATTAATACTATTATTGGACCAAGAGTCTTTTCGGGTTATTTATTATTTGTAAAATACCCTTTCCTCAGTTTTAAAAGACCTGTCCAAAAGAGTTTGCAGGACAGGCAGAATTAAAAATTGTACAAAAAAAAGATTTAAATGTTAAAAACTTTAACCACTGATTTGTTACTTTAATTATAAGTAGGTGTAATTGTTGTTTGATTCATTCATCATTACACTTTCATCCCCTAGATAACCAGCCCTATAAAATATTAATTAGTTAGGGAAAATACATCACAGCGTGAGATCTAGGGAGGTAGCGTTAGGTCCCCTGAGAACTCATCACAAATTGTTCAACTATTAGACTCAGGGTCTTACGAGGCTTGACCTCACGCTGTTGACACATATTCGTTTTAAATAACATCTTAACCTCCCCAGCAAACTAAACTTGCTACAGTAATCCCTTCCAATCTCTGGCCCCCTCCAGACTCTAGCATCATGGGCATATTTGTATGAGCTCCTCCTAACAAGTGATAAAGTTAAGTGGTAAAACAAAAATTTCTGAATGTGCATTGAAATTTGTTCATGCATTATCTGCAAGCAGTGTATGTCTCCTGCTTTACAATTGTTCTGTGGGCATATAATTTTTATTTTATTTTTTAAATTTTGTTCTGAAAGAGCCAACAAATTTAGTGTCTAGGTACACATATGCAAGCATCACTGAAATTGGGTAAAACACATTTTATCAAAAACAAAGATTGAATTTACCTGACACAGGACAGTACACTCCATAGATATATCAGGTAATGCCACGAGGCTCTTTTCTTGCAAGAAAAATGTATTGGTTACAGAAACAAAAAATTATTAACGATGTAATATTTGTAATCATTTCAGGACTGTTTGGAGGGAAGTAATTCGGAAATAAAATGTTATTACTCATTTCTGACATTCAAAGGAAGTAATCAAACAAAATAAATGTTAATGAATATATGCGATTAGCGATCAAATTAAAATAGTATATTTTGCAACACCATTTACAATTATTAAATGTATACTATTAGTTTCATATTACGCAATACTTACTTACTTACTTAGTCGTTCCCCTTCTACCGTGAGGTGTAGAGGTTTGGAAGAGAGAGCGCCAGACTATCCTATCGGCTGTCTTCTTCGTGGCCTGGTTCCATTCTAGTCCTTGGTCCTTCAAAGATTGTCTAATGTTGTCCTCCCAGCGGACTCTGGGTCGTCCTGGGGGTCTGGATCCTTGGCTTTTTGTTTCCCATGCTTGTCGTGGTAGCCGATCTTCTCCCATTCTGCAGACATGGCCAAACCATCTTAATTGGGACTGTTCTACTTGGGTCTGCAGGGGGTGGGATTTTAGGCCTTGACGTATCGTCTGGTTGCGGACCATGTCTCTTCTTGTTACTTCAACCACCTTCCTCAGATACCTCATTTCTGAGGTTTGGATCTGGCTTTTGTGGGTTGTAGTCATTGCCCATGACTCGCATCCATATGTCAAGACTGGGACATAGGTGGAGCGGTATACAGCCATCTTCGTTTTCTTACCAACCTCTCTCTTGCTGAGGAATCCTCGATTTATGGCCTGAAAAAGTCTCCCAGCTGCTGCTTTTCGAGTGGCCAACTCTTCTTTGATGCCTCCCTTTCGGTCTATAATAGCTCCGAGGTATTTAAAGTGGTCGACCTGCTCCAGGACCTGTTCTCCCAGCTTAATCTGATGTCTTCTTTCTTCTCGTGATATCACCATGGATTTTGTTTTAGAGCTGCTTATGACCATCCCTCTCTTCTCCAGCTCTTCCTTCCAGACTTGCAGGTTGGATTGGAGATGTGCCTCTGATTTAGCAATCAGGGCAACATCATCAGCAAATGCCAGCTCCGAAATATAGACCTGTCTCATCTTCCAGTACCCCACTGAATACTTTCTTGTTCTCTCCTTACATGCCTTGATGACATCGTCCATAAGGAGTATGAAGAGGTAAGGTGATAGGATATCACCTTGTCTTACACCAGTGGTGGTCCTGAACTCTTCTGACTTATGGTTTGCTGTCCTCACATAATTTCTGCAAGACTTGTAGAAGCTCTGTATAGCATGAATCAGAGGTGCTGGAATATTCTTCCTTGCCAAACAGTCCCAAAGTTTGCTCCAGGGGACCCTGTCAAACGCCTTTTCCAGATCTATGAAACAAAGATGGATCTCACTCTTATACTCAAGGGCCTTTTCACTCAGCTGTCTGAGTGTGAAGATTAGGTCTTGAGTACTTCGGTTTGCTCGGAATCCGCACTGGACCTCATCCAATTGTGGCTCAGCTAGGCGTCGGAGTCTCTGCTCTAGGATTCTAGAGTAGATTTTACCAGGGACACTGAGAAGGGATATGCCTCTATGGTTTCCACACTGTCGATTGTCACCCTTTTTGAAAATTGGTGTTATGATGGCAATCTCCCAATCCTTTGGTATGGTCTTGTTGCACCACGCTGCCTGTAGGACCCTTAAGAGTAATAGGTCGCCTGATGCTCCCATGTACTTAACCATTTCTGGTGTTATACCATCATGCCCTGCTGCTTTGCCCATCTTGATTATCTCCAGTGCTGCCTTCAGTTCTTCCATCTTTATGTCATCTTCACCATCATTGGTTTTCTCTTCTGTGCTAGTGGTTATCATTTCTGATGCTTCACAATGCTCACCATCCAGGAGTTCTGAGAAATATTCTTTCCATCTTTCCATTACTTCCTTCGGGGCAGTAAGCAATTTGCCTTGCTTGTCCTTTATAAATTTGAGAGGGCATTGTTTTTCCGTCCTCGTGTTCTTTGGAGTCTTATAGAACAATTTCTGGTTTTCTTGTGCATCTTTTTCTAGCTTTTCTCCAAATTCTTCCCAGGACTTCTGTTTTGCTGCTAGCACTTTGTTCTTTGCTTCTGTTCTGAGTGTCACATATTTTCTATATTTTTCCATTTGTCCTGTTGTGTTTTTAGCTCCTAAGTATTGTTTCCATGCCATTTTCTTCTCTCTTATTTTCTCTTTGACTTCCTCTGTCCACCAAGGTGTCCTCTTTCTCTTGTTCCCAAGTCGGACTTCACCGCATGCTTCTGCAGCAGCTGTCTTTATGATATCCTTGAATTTAATCCAGAGGGTTTCCAAGTCATCAGGTCGTTCTTCTGTGTTTCTCACCGCTGCAGCAATAAGCCCCTGATATCTGGTCTTAATTTCTGGCTCTCTCAGCTTGTAGGTCCTAATGCTCATTTCTCCCGCTCGTTTACTTGGTTTCTTGCGTGATGTTGGGCAGTTCCTAGGCTGAGCAACTCTTTCAGTTGTTCTTTGGATTGTTAGCAGGTAGTGATCACTTCCAATCTCTGGCCCCCTCCAGACTCTAGCATCTCGGACATATTTGAATGAGCTTCTCCGAACAATGGCATAGTCGATCACTGACTTCTCATTCTTTGTTGGTTCACATCTAGTGTATGCATGTATGCGCTTATGGGGGAACTTTGTGTTTGTAATGATCAGATTCTGCTCACTGCAGAATCTAAGGAGTCGCTTCCCATTGTCATTGGGAGTGTCTTCTCCATATCTTCCGATAACTCCACCCCATCTAGCATGGTCATTTCCAACTCTGGCATTAAAATCTCCGAGCATGATAACTTCATCTAGGCAGTCATCCACTGTCCTTTGAAGCAGCTCGAAGAATTCCTCCTTGACCTCTGCTCTCTCATCCTCATTTGGCCCATACACTATGACCAAGTTGACTATGGTTTCTCCTTCTTTTAGTTTTACAACCATAATGCGCTCCGAGACAAAGTTCCATCCCTTGATACTATCTTTTTGATTTGTGGCCACAATGCAACCCACGCCCCCTTTAGCTCTTTCAGATATGGGTACACCACTGTAGAGCAGCGTGTTGCCATCGAGATCAATGACTCCTTGTCCTTTTTTCTTTGTTTCCGTTATAGCCAGGATTTCTAGTTTTGCTTTCCTCATCTCTTCCACCAGCTCCTCTTCTTTCCCATTTATACTTCTTGTGTTCCAAGTTCCATAAGTCGTAGTCCGTAGTCCGTTCCAGTTCGTCGCCTTTAGAATCAGTCCAGTTTTCTCTCTTGTTTTGCTCGTAATCGTGATTTAAAGCAAACAGGTGATTGGCCTGTTGTGCCTTTGCATGGTGGAGGGGCTGCCTCCTTACGGCCTATTACGCAATACACTATGAACAATTAACATATCAGACAGAAACAAATACTTTTTAAATAATCTTAAAGTTGCATAACTTTTAAATCATGCTTAATAGTACAGAATTCCATGAGCATTTAGTTGGAGTGAAAAGTACAATGTTAAAGAGTGAATATTTAGTAATGATGAAACAATAATGCTTGATGGGGAAAAAAAAAAATATTAAAACATGCATTTTATGAAGACTCAACATTTTAAAAAAAAATTTCGTTGAAGTATATCTATATATTTTATCAAGATTCTGTACATACATGTATTAAACTAGTGAAATTAACACGTTCTCCTTTGCATACTCTTTTTTTTTCTTTAAAAGTATCCTCCTTTGTCCTTTTTTAGTCAAAAAAGAGAGAATTTCCTCTTTTAAACAAAAAAATAATAATATGATCACCCTGACTGAGATCAATTTTCGCCCACAGTAGTTTAAAAAATAGCCCAACGTAGCCTAAAACGCCTAAGATAGCCTAAGGCGTCCAGACGTTGCCCAAAATTAAAAATCTAGGTGTATCTAGTTGTTTTGTAAGGTACAATCTAGATTTTATTTATTTTTTTTAAATTTAAGGTTGCATTACTGCTGACGATACATATTTAAAATAAGGATATGACCATTGTGTATTTTTCTAAATGAAGAGTATTGCGATTCTGTGTTACAACCGACTGGTGCGTATTCTATCAACTTGCATTAGCCCCAGAGGTAATTGACAATCATGTTTTATAAATCTTTCATTCGAGGCAAAAAGAGATTATGGAAGCATAATCTATGACTCTGCAGCACACAGTCACAAGATTAAATTCGGGTAGTTGGGAAGAATCATCTTCCACTGTCCGCCATTGTTCCCAAAGGTTATTCACGCAGACAAGTAAGCGTATCACCTCGACACAATGTAAAACACCCACTATTAAACTTTACTAATTTGGCAAACTACTATTTTAGCGATTTCTTGTTTAGAGTTACTTCCTTAAGTGACTTCCTTAGACGATTTCTTGAACAAGCCACCTCAGTGTTCAGTTCTAAGCATCTACGGATCTAGCTAAGTGACATTTTACTTGTTTCAAAAGTTTTGTTCATTCTCTTTTTTTTAGTTACGTTGATTATTTACTTTCTTACTTAGGTATTTCTTTGAGGATTTACGATTTTCTTGTATGATTATTGTTCTTTTTTCGCTTATCACAGTGGTTGTTTACTTTTTCCATCTGCTTGTATCGCTCATTTGGTAGCCTAGGCCTATATGTTTCTCATCATCGTATGTTTTTGTAATTTCTAGGCCTAGATTATATGTAATTCTTGTCCGTATCACCTGTTTGTAACTGGCTGACTAAAACCCGAAACGTCCCTTGTTTCCTGTGAACCGTTAATTTGTAGAAGTTATTCAATACCGTTTTTTGGCTTAAATACTTATATACATTAGAGTTACTTTCCTTTGGAATGACCGTTCATTGTTGAAAGGGTTAGTATTAGGGGATAGGGTTAGAGATGGAGTTAGGATTAGGGTTATACTGTGCCAATTGTGTACTCTGATGAACCTAATAACAATGAAAGAGAAGTAGGCCTAATTCTAAACAAGAAATTGCTAAAATATATAAATTTCAACTAAAATGTACGAAAAATATCCATTTACAAATCTTATAGGTAACAATTATGGGTAAAATTGCAATGACTGTTGCTGAACGCTCCGCAGTGAATATGTGTATTTTACAGTTAGGGTTAACCCTAATCCTAAAATACACATATTAACTGCAGAATATTTGGCAACAGTCATTGCGATTTTACCCAATTATAATACACAGTGCCTCAAATTTCTAATTCCATAATAAATCATGCTCACAAAATGTATGTTATGTGCAAACACACGGCACTACATGCATACACACCTTACGGAGTCACATTTTAAACACATAAGGAAGGGAAACCCAAGGCCTGTAAACAGTAAATAAATATTAGACAATGATAAAGGTATGTTTTCAGGCACTCGCAAGAAATAAAAAAGTATAAAACTAGACAACAGAAAAACATCAGACATGAGTGGCTTACCCAGGACTCGAACCCAGGACCTTCCATGTGACACCATCCCCTAGCTATGCAAGCAAATCACACTATCCTCCCTGTTATCTAGGCATCACCAAAAAATGATGCTTCAATGATGGGTCATTAGTGCGAACTGCAACATATAGCACCAGAAATTTACATAGGGCAGTCCAGCTTATTAATGACACAATCACTTCTATTGTTCCCCTATTATACAGTATAGGTCAGACTACACAAGACACAGACCTTAATACTGTGTCTAGTAATGATAGCAGACTAAGAACAGTAAGTACATGACAGAGGGTAGGTTTTGCAGTTGTATAAACATTTAAATAGTTTAGCTTGTTCAATAGATGATATCTTAATCTGTTGTGACCAGTGCAGAGTCTGAAGATTACCACTTGTTCTCTTCTATTTAGCTGGTAGTATGCATCATTTTGTGTGTGACCTGATTGCTCTACATCCCACTTGTTTCTGTATCTGATTCTGATAAAACTCTTTGCCTCCTCGAAAGTTATGCTTGCAATAGGCTGAGGTAGATTTCCACCTTCCTTTGCCAGTCTGTTTAGCCTCTTCATTGCCGGTGATATTGCAGTGAGATGGGCATTGGATGACAACACTTTAAAAAAAATGGACATAGTTTGTGAAGCACTATTCTGAGGTCATCCGGGTTTGTATTATTTTGGCTTTTCAGCATTGCAATTACTGACTGTGCATCGGTAAAGAAAGTGGCTTGTCTATCTGTGCTTTCCTCTGTCATTATAACCTCTGCTACAGTTTTCAAGGCCTCTGCCTCTGCTCTGAAGTTACTTGAGTATTGTCCTGTTGCCATTGACAGCTTATTTTGTGCACCAGTGCTTAAGATCAGAAAGACGCCTCCATTTTCTGTTGCATTTATTGCTGATCCATCTGTGTATGCATGAGTCCAGGTGTTACATGGGAAATGTTTCTCTGTGTATTTTGTGGTAACTTTGATTTGCCACATTTACAATGATTTGATAGATGGATGCCACTTTCCTGTATCAGCAGTTATTCATTTTATTTGGAATTGAAAACACTATATACCCTAATTATAACCCATCAGAGGTTGAAGGGATATTTCTCACCAGAATAAAAGAAATAATAAAATAGGGAACTTGAAAATTCCCAGCTCAAAAGTAATTAGGCTGCCTACTCAGACTATAATTAAGAAAAGTTTATTTTAGTATAGACAAATTTTAATGTGCAGAATGTCTACAATAAAATAATATGAAAAACAGAATAACAATATTAGATCATTTACAGGATTTCAATTCACCCATATCAGTAGAAGAGGTGTTGAGAATAGACAGACTTAGAGAACTGCACGATATAGTAAAGCAGTATGCAACAAGAACTAAAAACAAAAATTAATATGTAAGGATTACTGAGGGTGTAGTGAGAAATTTAATGTGTGTGTGCTGGGTTTTTTTTTCCTTAAGAATTCCTAACAGCAAAATATACCATGTTTTTGTGTAAATTGTTTATGTGAACATGCACTTATTATATACTAAACAGATGGGGAATTGATAGGGAGTCAAGATGTGCAGTGTTTCTCCATTAGTATTAACACAAGCATAATTGGAATGTATAAAAACACAATGCATGTAGTAAAAGACTGTAGTGAAATTGACAGAGATACAACGGTAAAATACCTCCAAAGATAACATGTAAGGATAAAAACATAATGCGTAGGCTGCTGATAGTACATGATCGCCCAGACCGCGGGTCATCACCCTCCATAAAAATTGACTTGCTAGACAGGAGGGGAACGGCGGATAAAAAGGAAAAAATATGACTGGAAAGATTGCGTGAGACTAGAAAGGCTAAGGAGACGCAATTGGGGGGGAAACGGAGAAAAGTCACGTTTCCCAAGTTGACATAAAGTAAGGAACTCGACAGAAGGGACCTTGGATATGTTACGCCACAGTCATTTATTGGTCGCTTTTGCGATACCAAGCCTTTGATTTGAATTCAGCGGCAGAACGCAGATGTTTGGAATATTACAAAAATTAAAAAGTAACTTTTTCGTAATATTAATGTTAGGAATATAAAAATTAGCTGGCCGGATGGCCCATTCTGAGCAGTGAACTAATATGTTCTTAATTTTACAGACGGATAGATAATATTGAAGATAATGACAAAAGACAGTGTTGTTCACATCAGCGACAGACTGTATGGAATAAAAAGTGTCGCTATTTGCACAAAAAAACACGACCTTGAGACGCAGGTGTTCAAATCTACTTAGTAGGGAAGCGAAGGGACATTGGTGGGAGCTGTGTCTAAATATAACTTTTAACGACAAAATTTTGGAGGGGAGAGAAAGGTTGGTTCAAAAATCAAGTACGTTTTTGAAAAAAACAAGTAGAGACGGACAGACTAACAGATAAACATCCATACTTGACTGAAGCATGACTGAAATGACTTTAGGGTAGGAAATTTGAATTTGAAATAAACCTAGGCAGTGATTGGCCACAGACAATCATTTTATCGGCGCTCAGACGCGCAAGTGGGGCCATTCCTCAATAGTTGTTCGATGATAGACACAGTATTTTAAAGTGTGGTGATTTCCAAATGAAAGAAAGTGAAATAAGTTCAGGGACGCCATACTATAGCCAGCAGCTCAGCTGAGTTTTGCTAGCATTTCTGTGTTCTTTATTCATAATCTGGTAAGATTGAAATTATTTCTTTGTATATTTTGAATATTGTTTAATGTTCGAGTGATTTGATACTGCCATATCATAATCTAGCCTTACAAACAAGTAGGGATTTGCTCTAGACCCCCCGCCCAAGTCAGGGTCTAGGGACCAACAATATACATAAACTCCAGCAAGGGTTAGGAAAGACAGATCAAGTGTTGAGAATAATGAAACATATTACCTATCCACTTTTAGGGAAGGAAACTAATAAATATTTTTCAGAATCTATAGTCTGGGAGGACCTATCTGATGTAAAACCACCATGGTAAATGTGCTGTTTGGTCAGAGAGATCTGACCTGTCTGTATGATGTGGTTGTTGTGTCCGTGTTGTGTCCAGACGTGGGTAGAGAATAGAATTTTGACACATAGCCAATACTTTGATTGCAGAGCTGTGAGTTTCAGTTGTCAACAAGGCGGTGTCCATTCAGTTGGTGATTTTACTCGAGTGTATCTGTGCAGTACGTTGTGACAGAGACCACTATTATTGCCCGCCAGCACGGAGAGGTGGGACCACCAGATTTCAGCACCAGAGCTACATATGCAAGTTGAGTGAGCCTCTGGTCTGCTGGAAGTTCACCAACGCCTTTTAGTTACTAATACCCCATAAAATTCCTGCAATTTACTGGACACTGTGTAGTCAATATAGACAGGTGTGATGAGGCCACCCCAACAGCACAAGCATTAACTATCCTCCCAAGTAGATGACTACTAGAACATTTTAATAAAACTAACTAGTCTAGTACTTATATATGTACACTCTTGCATTTATTATGTAACATTCCATGCATTTCTTTCATAATTTTTAAATCCTTTAAAAAAAGTTCTGGTCAACATAAAACTTGATCCAGAACAAATAAATGTAATATAATTCTATCAAAAATTTTACACTCTTGAGTTAGTTCAGTGTATTATAATATTTGTTAAATATTATTAGTCTGCTTAAATATCTGTGGGTGTATCTATAACTATCACACCACATTACATATCATTACCCTAGACATTTTACATAGCTACATTCATTAAGAAAAAAAAATTAAGTGTGAGGTCGTAGTGGTAGCAAGAAAGGCCTTCTGACAATTCACAACTACATTTTATCTCAGGAGCCTTCACAGCTGGCCTCATACATTACATTTAGTAATATCACCATCATACAATACCATCAAACCCACTACATACATTGGGGTCTTGTCCAGGGATAATTAGCCCAACAGTAATATTAGGATCTCCTGGTTGGAGAAATAAAATTAGGGAAAAAAAATTGTGAAATTCCCTTTAAAATTAAAAGTGTCCCTGCAGATAAAAGTTGGTGAATCTTCACAGCCAGTGATAATTAATTAGTTAACTGGTTAGTTAGAATTAGTTAGACTATAGTCATAAGAAGTACTTAGTGTATTTACTGGTTAGAGATTTAGCTTGTATATTATTATATTGTCTGAAAAGTATGGCGGAGCTAGCAAAATTCCGATCAGCTGCTGTGCTGACCGCAAAGGAGATGGGAATGGATGGTCAAATTTTAATTCAATATGTAACGGCTGAATGTGATAAATATATTGAAAGGGAAGATAGAAAGGTAGCTGAAGAGAAGAGGTTACAAATTGAGGCTGATAGAGAAATTAAGAGGCTGCAGATTGAGGCAGAAGAAAAACGACAGCAAAGGGAGGCAGAAGAAAAAAGGTGACAGCCGAAAGGGAGGCAGAAGAAAAAAGGTTGACTGCCGAAAGGGAGGCAGAAGATAGAAGGTTGCAAAGGGAGCACGAATTACGACTAAGGGAGCTGGAATTACAAGGCCCGGCTCCTGAAAATGGTGCCAGCCCTTTTGCCTCAGATGCTACGCCCAGTCTGGGAGCCTCAAACTCAGCTATGGGGTTTCATTTAGACCATTTTGTTGAAAAAGACGATGACATAGAGGGGTACCTAGGACGTTTTGAGTTATTAGCTACTACATATGGGTTAGAGAGAGAGAGGTGGAGTTTAAAGCTATCACAGGGATTGAGAGGTACTTCTTATGAAGTATTTGCCAAAATGAACAGGGAAGACCAAGACAATTATGACATGTTAAAGCAGGCTTTGTTATTAAGGTACGAGAAGAATGGTGAATTTTATCGTAAGAAATTTAGAAATGCCAAACTGTTGTCTGGGGAGACATACCACCAATTCTCTGCTAGACTAGAAACCTATTTGGAGAAATGGACGGCTCTGGGGAAGACCCAAGATCTTAAAGAAATGATCATGATTGAGCAATTGAGAGAGTCCATGGCTCCAGACATGAGAAAATTTCTCATGGAACAAGGTGCAGAGAAGTTGGGGGAAATTTTAAATGTTGCTGAGAGGTATCAGGCAGAGGTAAGTGGTGCTAAAAAGAAGCACATAGACAATTTTAAAGCTCCACAGCAATTTAATAAATTTGATAATAGAGAGCAGGGAAATAAAGGTAGGACAAACTTTGAGCGGCCAAGAAATGACTATCGCGACAGAAACTCACAGTTCAATGACCAAAAGTTCAATGAAAGAAAACCGTTGAACCAAGGAAAAAGATGGTGTAAATGGTGCAAGAAGGATAACCATAACACCGAATTTTGTAGAAGGAAACCTTCAAACATTGCTGCAATGAAGTCGGGGACGCGAAGATTAAAGGTTAATCCTAATGGACAACAGGAACCTTATCACCCCCCAGTTTGTGAGGATGTTATTTGTAATGGGGTCACCATAAGGTGCCTTTATGATACAGGTTTGGATTATGATTCAGTTGTGAAGTCTAGCCTAGTGGACCCAAGTCAGTATACCACAGAAACAGTGGAAATACAAGGGGCGACTAAGGACATACCACTCATGACACTTCCCATCGCAAGGATAACGGTGAAAACTCGCTATGTGGAAGGAGAAATCAGAGCAGCAGTGATAGATGAACCAATCTACCCTCTGATATTGGGGTGTAGATACGTCTTCTTGGGGAATCCCGAGAAACCTGTGATCATGGCGACAGTGCAGACCAGGTCACAGAAGAAGGAGGAAGAAGGTGAACCTATAAATGCTCATCCAGAGGAGATGAGGAAGGCGCAGGCTGAGGATAGGACACTCAAGCCCTGTTTTAAAAAATTGCCCAAATGCCACACACCTCCGAGCAAGGGGGAATATTTCATGAAGAACAAACTCTTATACAGGAAGGCCGGAACTGGAACAAATGGTCACAACCAGCTGGTTCTTCCCACTTCATATAGAGATAAAGTGATGGAACTCGGGCATGCGATTCCCTTCAGTGGTCACATGGGGATCAGCGCCACAGGACAGCGTATAGCTTGTCATTACTTCTGGCCAGGGATAACGGAGGATATAAAAAGATATGTCAAATCCTGCCCAGAATGTCAAAGGGTAGCTCCAAAGCACTGGACTGCTCCTGCAACTCTAGGGGAAATGCCCATAGTGGGAACACCTTTTGAGAGGGTTGCAGTGGATATTGTAGGACCTCTCACTCGGACCAAGAGGAGGAACAGTTACATCCTTACTCTGGTGGACACTTGTTCTATGTGGGGAGAGGCGGTAGCCCTGCCATCAATTGATTCAAAACATGTAGCAGAGGCACTACTTACAATATTTACCCGATTAGGATTCCCGCATCAAATCTTGACGGATAATGGTTCTCAGTTCAAGGGGAAACTAACGGAAGAAGTTTTTAAGCTATTTCAAGCCAGACACTTTCATTGTAGTCCGTACCATCCACAAGGGAACGGCCAGGTAGAGAGGTTCAACGGGACTCTCATTTCTATCCTGAGAAAGCTGGCACACGAAAAACCGGATCTGTGGGATCAATTCCTGCCCGCCGCATTGTTTGCGTACCGGGAGGTACCACATAGTTCAACCGGGATGGCTCCCGCAACTCTGCTATTTGGGAGGCCAATAAAAGGTCCATTAGAAGCTCTATTAAGGACCTGGACAGATGAGAAGGCGGAAGAGACTGTTACCTCATCGTATCAATACGTGAACGAACTGACCACTCGTTTGAAAGCTGGATGGAAACTGGCAAATGATAATTTGAAGCAAGCCAGGAAGAAACATGCAGCATATTTTAATAGGAAGGCAAAGGACAGGGAACTGGCAGTCGGAGAGAAGGTGCTGCTTCTACTACCCGGAAGCCAGAATAAATTACAAATTGGTTGGCAAGGTCCATATACGGTTCTAGAGAAGGTGTCTAGAACAAACTATAAAATTGACAAAAAGGGGAAGGAGAAAGTGTATCATGTAAACCTGTTAAAGAAGTATCTGGACAGACCACTCCAGGAAAGCACCCCCTTATTGACCTTGGCTATTGCAACCCAGATGCAAAAAGAACCACTCACCTCACATGAATACCCATTACATCCTTGTGAAACCGCAGCACAGGTAAAAGTCAGTAAGCACCTGACTAAAAACCAGAGGGAGAGAGTTCAACAGGTTCTGGAGGAACATACAGATGTATTAACAGATAAACCAGGCCATACAAATTTGCTACAGTATGACATGAAACTGGTAGACTCAAACCCAATCTGTATGAGAGCCTATTCTATTCCGTTCGCGAAGGAGAAGGCATTGAAGGAAGAAATAGAGTATTTGTTGAAGGAGGGGATTATTTCGCACAGTGAATCATCTTTTAGTTCTAGTGTCGTTTTGTTGAGAAAACCGTCTGGGGAACACAGACTGTGCATAGATTACAGGAAACTGAATGCTGTCACAGAAGGACAAGTGGATCCATTACCAGACACAAAACAGTTATTTGCCAGACTGAACAAGGCAAAATACTTTTCAAAGGTGGATCTTAGTAAAGGCTATTACCAGATCCCAGTGAAGCCTGAAGTGAGACCTTATTTGGCTTTTAGCACTTCGGATGGACATTATGAATTCAATATGCTACCATTCGGACTGAAAAATGCTCCGAGTGTGTTTTCAAGGATGATGCGCAAATTGTTGGATCCCCTGAATAACCCATGTATCACGAATTTCATGGATGATATTCTCGTCGCCACAGAGACATTTGAAGAACACATTGAAGCTCTGGAGATGTTGTTTGATAGACTTCGGGAGGCGAACTTAACTGCTAGGCCAACAAAATGTTGTATTGGATGCAAAGAGTTGGAATTCTTGGGACACACTGTATATCAGGGTAATATGACCCCTGATCCTAAGAACTTGGAAAAACTGCAGAGAGCACCTAGGCCGCAAACAAAAAAGGACGTGCGATCATTTGTGTCGTTATGCGGATTTTATCAGAAATACATCAAGAATTTTAACGCTATTTGTGCTCCTCTGACTGATCTGACTCGCAAGGGACTTCCAGATAAAATTATTTGGACTGCACAATGTGAACTAGCGTTCCAAGAGTTAAAGGAAAAACTCACTAGCAAGCCTATTCTCAAACTGCCTGATTTGACACAGGACTTTGTCTTAAGAACCGATGCAAGTAATGTAGGACTAGGAGGGGCTTTGTTGCAAAGATCATCTTCACCTGATGGGGAACTGAAACCAGTCGCTTATGCAAGCCGTAAATTGAATAAGGCGGAACAAGGATACTCCACAAGCGAAAAAGAATGTTTAGCGTTAATCTGGGCAATAAAGAAGTTTCAAATCTATCTGTATGGTAGGACTTTTGTGGTGGAGACGGACCATCAGCCTCTCGTATTCTTATCTCAGGCTAAGCATGAAAACGCAAGATTGCTGAGGTGGTCTTTATTGCTTCAACCTTATCAGTTCAGTATCCAATATATCCCAGGCAAATTGAATGTCGGTGCAGATTTCCTCAGTCGGCACCCCTGTGATCAAAATTAGAGTAGTGGCAGACGTGAGGAGTAATTTTACCTATGTGTATCGCTGGTTTTGGAACTTGCCATAGGCATGTTTTCAAGTGGGGAGATGTGTAGTGAAATTGACAGAGATACAACGGTAAAATACCTCCAAAGATAACATGTAAGGATAAAAACATAATGCGTAGGCTGCTGATAGTACATGATCGCCCAGACCGCGGGTCATCACCCTCCATAAAAATTGACTTGCTAGACAGGAGGGGAACGGCGGATAAAAAGGAAAAAATATGACTGGAAAGATTGCGTGAGACTAGAAAGGCTAAGGAGACGCAATTGGGGGGGAAACGGAGAAAAGTCACGTTTCCCAAGTTGACATAAAGTAAGGAACTCGACAGAAGGGACCTTGGATATGTTACGCCACAGTCATTTATTGGTCGCTTTTGCGATACCAAGCCTTTGATTTGAATTCAGCGGCAGAACGCAGATGTTTGGAATATTACAAAAATTAAAAAGTAACTTTTTCGTAATATTAATGTTAGGAATATAAAAATTAGCTGGCCGGATGGCCCATTCTGAGCAGTGAACTAATATGTTCTTAATTTTACAGACGGATAGATAATATTGAAGATAATGACAAAAGACAGTGTTGTTCACATCAGCGACAGACTGTATGGAATAAAAAGTGTCGCTATTTGCACAAAAAAACACGACCTTGAGACGCAGGTGTTCAAATCTACTTAGTAGGGAAGCGAAGGGACATTGGTGGGAGCTGTGTCTAAATATAACTTTTAACGACAAAATTTTGGAGGGGAGAGAAAGGTTGGTTCAAAAATCAAGTACGTTTTTGAAAAAAACAAGTAGAGACGGACAGACTAACAGATAAACATCCATACTTGACTGAAGCATGACTGAAATGACTTTAGGGTAGGAAATTTGAATTTGAAATAAACCTAGGCAGTGATTGGCCACAGACAATCATTTTATCGGCGCTCAGACGCGCAAGTGGGGCCATTCCTCAATAGTTGTTCGATGATAGACACAGTATTTTAAAGTGTGGTGATTTCCAAATGAAAGAAAGTGAAATAAGTTCAGGGACGCCATACTATAGCCAGCAGCTCAGCTGAGTTTTGCTAGCATTTCTGTGTTCTTTATTCATAATCTGGTAAGATTGAAATTATTTCTTTGTATATTTTGAATATTGTTTAATGTTCGAGTGATTTGATACTGCCATATCATAATCTAGCCTTACAAACAAGTAGGGATTTGCTCTAGACCCCCCGCCCAAGTCAGGGTCTAGGGACCAACAATATACATAAACTCCAGCAAGGGTTAGGAAAGACAGATCAAGTGTTGAGAATAATGAAACATATTACCTATCCACTTTTAGGGAAGGAAACTAATAAATATTTTTCAGAATCTATAGTCTGGGAGGACCTATCTGATGTAAAACCACCATGGTAAATGTGCTGTTTGGTCAGAGAGATCTGACCTGTCTGTATGATGTGGTTGTTGTGTCCGTGTTGTGTCCAGACGTGGGTAGAGAATAGAATTTTGACACATAGCCAATACTTTGATTGCAGAGCTGTGAGTTTCAGTTGTCAACAAGGCGGTGTCCATTCAGTTGGTGATTTTACTCGAGTGTATCTGTGCAGTACGTTGTGACAGAGACCACTATTATTGCCCGCCAGCACGGAGAGGTGGGACCACCAGATTTCAGCACCAGAGCTACATATGCAAGTTGAGTGAGCCTCTGGTCTGCTGGAAGTTCACCAACGCCTTTTAGTTACTAATACCCCATAAAATTCCTGCAATTTACTGGACACTGTGTAGTCAATATAGACAGGTGTGATGAGGCCACCCCAACAGCACAAGCATTAACTATCCTCCCAAGTAGATGACTACTAGAACATTTTAATAAAACTAACTAGTCTAGTACTTATATATGTACACTCTTGCATTTATTATGTAACATTCCATGCATTTCTTTCATAATTTTTAAATCCTTTTAAAAAAAAAAAAAGTTCTGGTCAACATAAAACTTGATCCAGAACAAATAAATGTAATATAATTCTATCAAAAATTTTACACTCTTGAGTTAGTTCAGTGTATTATAATATTTGTTAAATATTATTAGTCTGCTTAAATATCTGTGGGTGTATCTATAACTATCACACCACATTACATATCATTACCCTAGACATTTTACATAGCTACATTCATTAAGAAAAAAAAATTAAGGGTGAGGTCGTAGTGGTAGCAAGAAAGGCCTTCTGACAATTCACAACTACATTTTATCTCAGGAGCCTTCACAGCTGGCCTCATACATTACATTTAGTAATATCACCATCATACAATACCATCAAACCCACTACAAAGACACACCAACAATGTTAACAGTAGAATATGAACTTAATGAAGGCAGTCAATTAAACTTGCTTTCCAAGTCTTGGATCATCAAGGTAATTCATATATGGCCATACCTACAGCGCAGTCTGGATAAGTAGAAATTACTGGGACCACCAAAAAAACTTCTGCTTAAAAGGAGTTTGTTCAGAACTGGACATTTTGCAGTCAGAATAAAAGAGAAAGTAAAAAGTAATTATTTTTACCCTTTATTTACAACTGTTTCATCATTTGAGTAGCATTTTTTCACTTTTTCAAAGCAAATTAAAAGCATAAAGTATAGCATCATGTCCTTTGTTTGTACCTTAGATGCAAATACCAAAACATTTAAAACTACGTATTTCATAATGAAACAAGGTGACAAATGAAAATCACTAAATATTGCTATTGGAAGCCGTGCTGGTGTAATGGTTTCCACATTGCACTAGCGATCAGGTTTTCAAGGTTCAATCCCAGGCATGGGCATTTGAAGAAGTATCACCGACCAGGATTATAACTGAATAACCTGAACAGCTCCTGAGATAAACCCTCTGTGGATGGGAAGGAGCAAAGCTCCTAACCGGGTTGGGAGGAAAAGTCCACAGGTTCCCCAGCCTTGCAATGATATGTCATTGGGCCGAAGGGCTAAAAACCCAAGTGCTGCTGGTTAAAAAAAAAAAAAAATAATAATTTTAAAACAAGTCAAGTATGATGATGCCCTGATTGCTAAATCAGAGGCACATCTCCAATCCAACCTGCAAGTCTGGAAGGAAGAACTGGAGAAGAGAGGGATGGTCATAAGCAGCTCTAAAACAAAATGCATGGTGATATGAGCAGAAAGAAGACATCAGATTAAGCTAGGAAAACAGGTCCTCACATCACATAGGTTTCCTCCCACTGATCTAGTCTATATTTTAAAACCATAAAGTGACTTCTGTTACTGTTTTTAGCAATTAGAGTGAAGTTAAACAGAATGTGTACATGCTTTGGCATTTTTATTATAGTTTTGTGATGAATCACATGATTATGGTTTTCTTTAAATTACCACAGAAATGTGACAAGCCAAGTATCTACAAATTCTAAGTCTCCTGAGAAAATGAATGTGTCACATGTACTTAAAAATATAGTCAACAATTAAGAGAATTGAGTTGATAGTAATAATTCATTATCAAATGATGGGAGAGATGAGGAATGATACATTTAGCCTGGCCATTGGAAAACCAACAGAACTTGACCTAAAGCTACAGTTAATGACTAGTCACAGGTGAAAGACAAAGCTAAAGATAAACTTTTAAAACCACAAACAATTGTCAAAATATTTATGGATATCATTATGCTTGACTTACTTAGTCGTTCCCCTTCTACCGTGAGGTGTAGAGGTTTAGAAGAAAGAGTGCCAGACTATCCTATAGGCTGTCTTCCTCCTGGCCTGGTTCCATTCTAGTCCTCATTCCTTCAAAGATTGTCTAATGTTGTCCTCCCAGAAGACTCTGTGTTGTTTGGGGGGGGGGTCTGGATCCCTGGCTCTTTGTTTCCCATGTTTGTCGTGGTAGCCGATCTTCTCCCATTCTGCAGACATGGCCAAACCATCTTAGTTGGGACTGTTCTACTTGGGTCTGCATGGGGTGGGATTTTAGGCCTTGACATATCATCTGGGTGCGGACCATGTCTCTTCTTGTTACTTCAACCACCTTCCTCAGATACCTCATTTCTGAAGTTTGGATCTGGCTTTTGTAGGTTGTAGTCATTGCCCATGACTCGCATCCATATGTCAAGTGGGACATAGGGAGAGCGGTATACAGCCATCTTCATTTTCTTACCAACCTCTCTCTTACTGAGGAATCCTTGATTTATGGCCTGAAAAAGTCTCCCATCTGCCGCTTTTCGAGTGCCCAACTCTTCTTTGAAGTCTCCCGTTCAGTCTATAATAGCTCCAAGGTATTTAAAGTTGTCGACCTGCTCCAAGACCTGTTCTCCCAGCTTAATCTGATGTCTTCTTTCATCATGGATTTTGTTTTAGAGCTGCTTATGACCATCCCTCTCTTCTCCAGCTCTTCCTTCCAGACTTTCAGGTTGGATTGGAGATGTGCCTCTGATTTAGCAATCATATAAATATTTTCAGAGCATTTCAGGCATTACTTCTGACATCATATATCCAGTATCATCAGCAAAAGCCAGCTCTGAAATACAGACCTGTCTCATCTTCCAATACCCCACTGAATACTTTCTTGTTCTCTCCTTACATGCCTTGATGACATCATCTAAGAGGAGTATGAAAAGATAAGGTGACAGGATATCACCTCGTCTTACACCAGCGGTGGTCCTGAACTCTTTTGACTTATGGTTTGCTGTCCTCACATAATTTCTGCAAGACTCATAAAAGGTCTGTTTAGCATGAATCAGAGGTGCTGGAATGTTCTTCATTACCAAACAGTCCCAAAGTTTACTCCAGGGGACCCTGTCAAACACCTTTTCCAGATCTATGAATCAAAGATGGATCTCACTCTTATACTCAAGGGCCTTTTCACTCAGCTGTCTGAGTGTGAAGATTAGGTCTTGAGTCCTTCTGTTAGGTTGGAATCCACACTGGACCTCATCCAGTTGTGGCTCAGCTAGGTGTCAGAGTCTCTGCTCTAGGATTCTAGAGTAGATTTTACCAGGGACACTGAGAAGGGATATGCCTCTATGGTTTCCATATTGTCACCACATTGCCACATTCAATTGTCACCCTTTTTGAAAATTGGTGTTATGATGACAATCTCCCAATCCTTTGATATGGTCTTGTTGCACCACCCTGCCTGTAGGACCCTTAAGAGTAATAGGTAGCCAGATGCTCCCATGTACTTAACCATTTCTGGTGTTATGCCATCATGCCCTGCTGCTTTGCCCATCTTGATTTTCTCCAGTGCTGCCTTCAGTTCTTCCATCTTTATGTCATCTTCTTCACTATTGGTTTCCTTTTCTGTGCTAGTGGTTATCATTTCTGATGCTTGACCTAGCTCACCATCAAGGAGTTCTGAGAAATATTCTTTCCATCTTTCCATTACTTCCTTTGGGGCAGTAAGCAATTTGCCTTGCTTGTCCTTTATAAATTTGAGAGGGCATTGTTTTTCCTTCCTCATGTTCTTTACGGTCTCATAGAACAATTTCTGGTTTTCTTGGGCATCTTTTTCTAGCTTTTCTCCAAATTCTTCCCAGGACTTCTGTTTTGCTGCTAGCACTTTGTTCTTTGCTTCTGTTCTGAGTATCACATATTCTGTATATTTCTCCATTTGTCCTGTTGTGTTTTTAGCTCCTAAGTATTGTTTCCATGCCATTTTCTTCTCTCTTATTTTCTCTTTGGCTTCCTCTGTCCACCAAGGTGTCCTCTTTCTCTTGTTCCCAAGTCGGACTTTACCACATGCTTCTGCGGCAGCTGTCTTTATGATGTTCTTGAATTTAAGCCAGAGTGTTTCCAAGTCATCAGGTTGTTCTTCTGTGTTTCTCACCACTGTAGCAATAAGCCCCTGATATCTGGTCTTAATTTCTGGCTCTCTCAGCTTGAAGGTCTTAACACATTAACTAACAAATTGAAAAACATACTGTGGCCGAATTAAATTTTTTTCCCATTTTCATTCTGTAGGTGTTTGCACAAAGTAAGCTGTAGTTTTCATAATTGTTTACATATTTTTTTAAATTACACGTCATTTTAAAGATAAATGAATGTACTATTACAATAAACACCAATTGTTACTCTAATAGAGGTTGTTGCTATTTTAAGGCCCTCCGATGGCCGAGAACTTTCAATATTTTCACAATTATAATTGCTTGCACCCTATCTCTATTAAAATCACAATTTCAATCAATGTGCACACCGTTTTCACTCTTGTCCTTGCCGCTAGATCTATCAGTCAATTGTTGAAACACGTTTCTATCCTATTCAGCCATTAGACGAGATGTACACGCATTTTTTGTAGTCCTATCACTAGTTGCCACTGTAAACAGTTTTACATGATTTGGTAACTAACCCAAAACGCTGAAAAATATGAACATAATATCAATTTTCCAGTGTTCTACAACAACCATGCTTTGGGAATTTGTTTTCCGGTGGTAACTTAATATCTTGAACCAGATCAGAAAGTGTTTCAGTAAATTTTTCATTTGTTTTATTACTAAAATTAGATTGGCGCTCTGAGCTGCTTGCGGTCCAAATGTGATTATTTTGTGAGCCGCTGACAGTGGCTTGCGGTAGTTAATGTGTTAATGCACATTTCTCCTGTTTGTTTACTTATTGCGTGATGTTGGGCAGTTCCTAGGCTGAGCAACTCTTTCAGTTGTTCTTTTGATTGTAAGCAGGTAGTGATCACTTCCAATCTCTGGCCCCCTCCAGACTCTAGAATCCTGGACATATTTGAATGAGCTCCTTCTAACAATGGCATAGTCAGTCACTGACTTCTCATTCTTTGTTGGTTCACATCTAGTGTATTCGCTTATGGGAGAACTTTGTGTTTGTAACGATCAGATTCTGCTCATTGCAGAATCTAAGGAGTCACTTTCCATTGTCATTGAGAGTATCTTCTCATTATCTTCCGATAACTTCACCCCATCTAGCTTGGCAATTTCCAACTCTGGCATTGAAATCTCCGAGCAAGATAATTTCATCTAGGCAGTCATCCACTGTCCTTTGAAGCAGCTTGAAAAATTCCTCCTTGACCTCTGCTCTCTCATCCTCATTTGGCCCATACACTATGACCAGGTTGACTATGGTTTCTCCTTCTTTTAATTTTACGACCATAATGCGCTCCAAGACAAAGTTCCATCCCTTGATACTATCTTTTGATTTTTGGCCACAATGCAACCCACGACCCCTTTATCTCTTTCAGTTGCGGGTACACCACTGTAGAGCAGCGTGTTGCCATCGAGATCCATGACTCCTTGATCTTTTTCTTAATTTCCATTATAGCCAGGATTTTTAGTTTTGCCTTCCCCATCTCTTCCACCAGCTCCTCTTCTTTCCCATTTATACTTCTTGTGTTCCAAGTTCCATAATTCATAGTCCATTCCAGTTCGTCGCCTTTAGAATCAGTCCGGTTTTCTCTCTTGTACTCGTAATCAGAAGTTTAAAGCAAACAGGTGATTGGCCTGTTGTGCCTTTGCATGGTGGAGGGGCTGCCTCCTTATGGCCTCGATGCAGGCCACCCTCCTCCTTTTTCAGCCTGCAGTTAAAAATAA
Organism: Oreohelix idahoensis; assembly: GCA_024509875.1. Taxonomy (NCBI): domain Eukaryota; kingdom Metazoa; phylum Mollusca; class Gastropoda; order Stylommatophora; family Oreohelicidae; genus Oreohelix; species Oreohelix idahoensis. The sequence goes on along the minus strand of JAMPIV010012779.1, from coordinate 64,525 downwards.
TAATATTTTATTTTTTATTTTTTTTAAACTTAAGGTAGCTCAAAAGTCGGCCAAAAATCTTTTCAGTTTTCGATATATCTTGGTGTTTGGATGTTCGGATTATGGGTTACACACCTGTATAAGAAATAATCAGGGTTAAAAAAAAAAATTGATCCTCAAATTATTTGAGTCAAAACAAAAGTGTATTTAGTATGATCTTTGGCACAGTATGTCACTGCCCAACTATTTATAGTTATACAATCATCCATATCAGCATCATTGGTCCACTGTGATCTATTTAAAAATTGACTTTTTTGTTTGAAATTTTTCCAGAAATATGTTATCATATAAATGAGATTTTAAAACAACATCATTCTGAAGGTCCAAGATCTTTAACTCAAGTTCTTCTGTAGTAGCTTCCTTGAGCAGTCATAGTTGTATATGGGTAAATAACATAAAAATTACAGCAATGATTTTGATTAAGATACAACATGAAGATTTATGGCTATTGCAGCTGCATTAGGCCTCACTATTTGACAATGATTATTGCTTGGTGTTGATGGTATTCTGATGTTAAGTGTAATATATTGGTATTTGTATTATATCTTTATTTTCTTAATGTGATGCCTACAGTAGTACATCTACTACGGTTGATTGCTTTCAGGCTGGAAGAAATGTGGAAGCTAATGTCACAAGTCTGTTTGCAGAAATAAAGCAGGAAACAAATGTTAAGGTATGTACACTATTTGTAACATTGTTTGGAAGCTTTAATAATATTGTGGCTTTTAAGGATGTATGGTATACTGTTAATGCTCAGAGAAGAAAGATTAAATTGCAATATGCTGCACCCATAAAGAGTTGATTTTGGACAGTTTTAAGTGATCTTTTTCAGAATTTATGGTGGTCTATACAAGTTATTCGTTAATCTAAAATTCTAGCTTAATTATATATAGTTAACTAAAGTTCATGACTTGTAAGAAACTCAGTGTTTACAAGTCACCAAAGAATATTAAAACAATTGACTCAAATGATAGTAATAAATCATTATCAAATGATGGGAGAGATGAGGAATGATACATTTAGCCTGGCCAATAGAAAACCAACAAAACTTGACCTAAAGCTACAGTTAATGACTAGTCACAGGTGAAAGACAAAGCTAAAGATAAACTTTTAAAACCACAAACAATTGTCAAAATATTTATGTGATATTATTATACTTGACTGACTTAGTCGTTCCCCTTCTACCGTGAGGTGTAGAGGTTTGGAAGAGAGAGTGCCAGACTATCCTATAGGCTATCTTCCTCCTGGCCTGGTTCCATTCTAATCCTTGGTCCTTCAAAGATTGTCTAATGTTGTCCTCCCAGCAGACTCTTTGTTGTCCGGGGAGTCTGGATCCCTGGCTCTTTGTTTCCCATGCTTGTCATGGTAGCTGATCTTCTCCCATTCTGCAGACATGGCCAAACCATCTTAATTGGGACTGTTCTACTTGGGTCTGCATGGGGTGGGATTTTAGGCCTTGACATATCATCTGGTTGCGGACCATGTCTCTTCTTGTTACTTCAACCACCTTCCTCAGATACCTCATTTCTGAGGTTTTGATCTGGCTTTTATAGGTTGTAGTCATTGCCCATGACTCACATCCATATTTCAAGTGGGACATAGGTGGAGCAGTATACAGCCATCTTTGTTTTCTTACCAACCTCTGTCTTGCTGAGGAATCCTCAATTTATGGCCTGAAAAAGTCTCCCAGCTGCCGCTTTTTGAGTGGCCAACTCTTCTTTGAAGCCTCCCTTTTGGTCTATAATAGCTCCAAGGTATTTAAAATGGTCGACCTGCTCCAAGACCTGTTCTCCCAGCTTAATCTGATGTCTTCTTTCACCATGGATTTTGTTTTAGAGCTGCTTATGACCACCCCTCTCTTCTCCAGCTCTTCCTTCCAGACTTACAGGTTGGCTTGGAGATGTGCCTCTGATTTAGCAATCATATAAATATTTTTAGAGCATTTCAGGCATTACTTCTGACATCATATATCCAGTATCATCAGCAAATGCCAGCTCGGAAATACAGACCTATCTCATCTTCCAGTACCCCACTGAATACTTTCCTGTTCTCTCCTTACATGCCTTGAAGACATCGTCCAAGAGGAGTATGAAAAGATAAGGTGACAGGATATCACCTCGTCTTACACCAGCAGTGGTCCTGAACTCTTTTGACTTATGGTTTGCTGTCCTCACATAATTTCTGCAAGACTCATAGAAGCTCTGATTAGCATGAATCAGAGGTGCTAGAATGTTCTTCATTACCAAACAGTCCCAAAGTTTACTCCAGGGGACCCTGTCAAACGCCTTTTCCAAATCTATGAAACAAAGATGGATCTCACTCTTATACTCAAGGGCCTTTTCACTCAGCTGTCTGAGTGTGAAGATTAGGTCTTGAGTCCTTCTGTTAGGCTGGAATCCACACTGGACCTCATCCAGTTGTGGCTCAGCTAGGTGTCAGAGTCTCTGCTCTAGGATTCTAGAGAAAATTTTACCAGGGTCACTGAGAAGGGATATGCCTCTATGGTTTCCATATTGTCACCACATTGCCACATTCGATTGTCACCCTTTTTGAAAATTGGTGTTATGATGACAATCTCCAAATCCTTTGATATGGTCTTGTTGCACCACACTGCCTGTAGGACCCTTAAGAGTAATAGGTCGCCAGATGCTCCCATGTACTTAACCATTTCTGGTGTTATACCATCATGCCCTGCTGCTTTGCCCATCTTGATTTTCTCCAGTGCTGCCTTCAGTTCTTCCATCTTTATGTCATCTTCATCACTGTTGGTTTCCTTTTCTGTGCTAGTGGTTATCATTTCAGATGCTTGACCTAGCTCACCATCAAGGAGTTCTGAGAAATATTCTTTCCATTACTTCCTTCGGGGCAGTAAGCAATTTGCCTTGCTCATCCTTTATAAATTTGAGAGGGCATTGTATTTCCTTCCTCATGTTCTTTAGGGTCTTATAGAACAATTTCTGGTTTTCTTACACATCTTTTTCTAGCTTTTCTCCAAATTCTTCCCAGGACTTCTGTTTTGCTGCTAGCAACTTGTTCTTTGCTTCTGTTCTGAGTATCACATATTCTCTATATTTCTCCTTTTGTCCTGTTGTGTTTTTAGCTCCTAAGTATTGTTTCCATGCCATTTTCTTCTCTCTTATTTTCTCTTTGGCTTCCTCTGTCCACCAAGGTGTCCTCTTTCTCTTGTTCCCAAGTCGGACTTCACCACATGCTTCTGCAGCAGTTGTTTTTATGATGTTCTTGAATTTAAGCCAGAGTGTTTCCAAGTCATTAGGTTGTTCTTCTGTGTTTCTCACCACTGTAGCAATAAGCCCCTGATATCTGGTCTTAATTTCTGGCTCTCAGCTTGTAGGTCTTAATGCTCATTTCTCTCATTTGTTTACTTATTGCATGATGTTGGGCAGTTCCTAGGCTGAGCAACTCTTTCAGTTGTTCTTTTGATTGTAAGCAGGCAGTGATCACTTCCAATCTCTGGCCTCCTCCAGACTCTAGCATCCTGGAAATATTTGAATGAGCTCCTCCTAACAATGGCATAGTCAGTCACTGGCTTCTCATTCTTTGTTGGTTCACATCTAGTGTATGCGCTTATGGGAGAACTTTGTGTTTGTAACGATCAGATTCTGCTCACTGCAGAGTCACTTTCCATTGTCATTGAGAGTATCTTCTCCATATTTTCCGATAACTCCACCCCATCTAGCTTGGTAATTTCCAACTCTGGCATTGAAATCTCCAAGCATGATAATTTCATCTAGGCAGTCATCCACTAACCTTTGAAGCAGCTTGAACAATTCCTCCTTGACCTCTGCTCTTTTATCCTCATTTGGCCCATACACTATGACCATGTTGACTATGGTTTCTCCTTCTTTTAATTTTACAACCATAATGCGCTCCAAGACAAAGTTCCATCCCTTGATACTATCTTTTGATTTTTGGCCACAATGCAACCCACTTCCCCTTTATCTCTTTCAGTTGTGGGTACAAGATCCATGACTACTTATCCTTTTTTCTTTGTTTCTGTTAAAGCCAGGATTTCTAGTTTTGCCTTCCCCATCTCTTCCACCAGCTCCTCTTCTTTCCCATTTATACTTCTTGTGTTCAATGTTTCATAAGTCGTAGTTCATAGTCCATTACACTTTGTCGCCTTTAGAATCAGTCCGGTTTTCTCTCTTGTACTCGTAATCAGAAGTTTAAAGCAAACAGGTGATTGGCCTGTTGTGCCTTTGCATGGTGGAGGGGCTGCCTCCTTATGGCCTCGATGCAGGCCACCCTCCTCCTTTTTCAGCCGGGCAGTTAAAAATAATAATATTTTATTTTTTATTTTTTTTAAAAACTTAAGGTAGCCCAAAAGTCGGCCAAAAATCTTTTCAGTTTTTGATATATCTTGGTGTTTGGATGTTCGGATTATGGGTTACACACCTGTATAAGAAATAATCAGGGTTAAAAAAAAAAAATTGATCCTCAAATTAATTGAGTCAAAACAAGTGTATTTAGTATGATCTTTGGCACAGTATGTCACTGCCCAACTATTTATAGTTATACAATCATCCATATCAGCATCATTGATCCACTGTGATCTATTTAAAAATTTACTTTTTTGTTCGAAATTTTTCCAGAAATTCATTATCATATAAATGAGATTTTAAAACATCATCATTCTCAAGTTCTTCTGTAGTAGCTTCCTTGAGCAGTCATATTTGTATACGGGTAAATAACAGAAAAATTACAGCAATGATTTTGATTAAGATACAACCTGAAGATTTATGGCTATTGCAGCTGCATTAGGCCTCACTATTTAACAATAATTATTGCTTGGTGTTGATGGTATTCAAGTGTTAGTGTAATATATTTTTATTATAACTTTATTTTCTTAATGTGACACCTACAGTAGTACATCTACTACAGTTCATTGCTTTCAGGCTGGAAAAAATGTGGAAGCTAATGTCACAAGTCTGTTTGCAGAAATAAAGCAGGAAACAGATGTTAAGGTATGTACACTTGTTATAGTCATATTTATTATCTATTTGTTGTATGACGACTAACTGTTGCTGATAACGTGAATGTAGTAATGTTGAAATGAAGACAAGGCAATGGTAAATGAAACGCACGTCAACTGTGACAGTGTCAAGTGAAATACTGGACCCATGGTTTGATTGAAGAATAATGTCACCAGTTTATTTTCATGATAAAGAGGACGTAGACTATAAGACGTGTAGAGTAAACATACTCTGACGTTAACAGTTGCAAATTATATCAAGCATATATTCTGTCAATCTGATATTAATGTCCAAACTGATTGACCAGTGAAATAAGTAATACTTTAGTTCATTAGTTATCCAATGCATATAGTTTGATCCTCAACAAGGTATGACAGATCAAAGTTCAATATTGATAAACATTATTAGACCAACTTGAGTGACCTCCAAAATCTGCCATGGTCTGTTGGACGGCAAGGGTATACTTTATATACTTTTATATTCATTATTCAAATCTTTGCACGAAACGTAAATCAATTCCCCTGGATCATATATCGTCGAAAACCAACTTCAATTTACTCTTGAACCAGCCTAGTTCTCACTAGCAGCGGGCCATCAATCCACACTGAAGCTCTGACTAGGTTTGTACTGGTAGTACATAAAAATACACGAATCATATTTGAAGAGAGAGACTTACTTTCACGAATATCATACTGCAACAACTCCCACTTGGAAAGCAGATAAATTATAAATATAAGCTTATACCCACAATATGGGGCTCTTGAACCAGACTAACGTCTGACTGGTATCGCCGGCATTTTTGTCTCTGTCTCTACTGCATCACGCAGTGTTTAGCAACAAAACCTATACTCACGCACCAAATATGTGCTCTTCCGTGCGCAACAAATTTAAACATTATTAATTACATATACATCATTATTACTTACGCTGGTGCGTACCCTTTTTAATTACAGTTAGACTTGTGTCAAAACAAAATACTGTTAGGTCCTACACCCTTGAAATACGCAGGGTGAAAAAGGACATAACAACACTATTTGTAACATTGTTTGGAAGCTTTAATAATATTGTGGCTTTTAAGGATGTATGGTTTACTGTTAATGCTCAGAGAAGAAAGATTTATATTGCAATATGCTGCACCCATAAAGAGTTGATTTTGGACAGTTTTAAGTGATCTTTTTCAGAATTTATGGTGGTCTATACAAGTTATTTGTTAATCTAAAATTCTAGCTTAATTATATATTGTAAACTAAAGTTCATGACTTGTTAGAAACTCAGTGTTTACAAGTCACTAAAGAATATTAAAACAATTGACTCAAATGTAAATGTTGGTGAAAAACAGGAATTGAGTTGTAGGTGTTTTTATTTTATTTTACTGATCCCATATTGAAGGTTAGAAGGTTTCACTAAAGCCTAGAAAGGGAGGGGAATTGGGGCAACTGCCTATATAAAACACCTTTAAAACATTGTGACTTTACAGGAAGCAAGACTGAGTTGCTTTACCCTCTCCTTTCCCTACTGCCGTTTGGGTTAGGCTTGTCAGTCAAGGATTAATGGAGATTCTTACCATTTACCATAGTAACTTTAAATGTCTGGATGGAAAAATTGTTCAAGGGTGGAAAATTGTTTTTAAAAAATTGAGGGGAATAAAATAGAATATAAATGTATTAGGATTATATGAAATGCGATATACTAGAGCAGGTTAATTTTATTCTGACAGCCACATAATAATTTATTCTGAATGAAATAAACAAGAAAGAAGGATCAGTTACATTTTAGATGCTGAAAGAGCAAGAACTTAAAAGGGATTTTGAGCAATATCATATGAGTTAAGTTAAATGGGTAATTGGTACTAATTTCATACAACTATACACACCAAGAGTGGGTACTATACACGCCAAGAGTGGGTAATAGAGAAAAACATGTGCACATTCTATAATGAATGTGGTGTGGCTATGCCCAGTGCAGATCTCATGAGACAGCTTTGCATTTGAAGCCTATGGGAAAGTTAGTAATGACAAAAGTGGAAGTAGTGACAAGGCAAAGAAAAAAGTTAAAGAGGTAGCAAACATGTATGCAAGAACACACCATATAACAGGAAACACAAGGTTTCTAACAATATGCAAGGTGTTGTGTAACCCTGACAGCTTATATTTTATGATTCTGTTAAGATGGGCTGACATACAGATTCACACAACATAGATTGAGGGAATAAATCAAGCCAGGACAATCCAAGGTTTCTTCTTCTTCCTCATTCATCCTGAAAAGGATGATGGGTGCATTGTGTCCGTTTACAGTGATGCTGCGATACTTGTGCCTTTCGGCTGAAACATCCGACTTCAGCACAACATTTTTTGGGACCGGGTAAGCCTTCCCTCTTTGATCCCTAGTCACTCAGCCAGTCTGCAGTGATGCAGCCTGATTCCAGGACCACCACTTGGAGGTGGAGTAGGGTCTTGGTCAGCTCTGGTTTGCTGACCCTGACGCAGGCATTCTAGCTATGGGTCACTGACTGCATTCCTCAGATGACGTGTCTTAGGTCCCTAATCGTTAATTTGACATAACAAATCCAACAGAAAATATTTTCTGAGCATTTCAGGCATTACTTCTGACATCACATATCCAGTACCTTCTTTCATGACCCTAGTTACTTGTACTGCACATATTTCCATTATTGTGCCGGTTTCATAAACAGCAGTTACATTGTCACACCCTGAAATGTGACTAATTATCCCAATGATAAATGAGAGGCCCAGTCTGCTTTGGGATTTCACGGTCTTGAACGTTATTAATAAAGTATGCATAAAATAGACATCTTGTCCTTCTATCGACTTGGCCAACTTTGGCCAGCTCTGACATCATCCTTCACAATGCTTTTTACTTCTTTTATAAAGTTTGTGCAACAACAATTTGAAGGAACCCTCTATCAGAGCAACCCAATTTCTTCAATGATCATGCACTTCTTACAACACAAGGCAGATTTGGTTAAGTGAAAACCCATTAAAAAACAATGCTTATAATCAAATCAGCTACTGAGCCAAGAAAACTATGCGATATCAGATGTGCAGAAAGCTACTGGATTACAGACATTGTCCTATAGAATAGACACAAAAAGCATGATCCAGATGGGAAAGTACAACAGTATGCCAATGCACCCAATGAAGGCAAGACTAGATGATCTGGCATTGGGAAGTCTAAAACGTAGCAGCTTTGTCTATCATTGAAAAAGACTTAAAAGACAGATTCAGGAACACTTATCGATGAAGACAAACACCACTGAAGCCCACCTTAAACCCTGTACCATGGGAACAGGCCAGCAGTACCCTCCAAATTAATACATCAATCAGTGATCTCACAATTGGATATCTCCTTCTTCTTCATTCATCCTAAAAAGGATGCTGGTTGCTTTGTGTCCATTCACAGTGAAGCTGCGATATTTGTTCCTTCTGGCCGACACATCCGACTTAAGCACGGAATTTTTTTTAAATGAGTATAATGAAATGCAAAAACGAACTGCTACATTGAGTATGATCCAAGAAAGCTGTCCTGAACAATAACAGATACATGCCTACATGGATGGACCAGCAACAAATGCCTTTAAGAATTGAGGCCCCAATATCTTTATCCCATATCCTGACAACCACTATGAGACTAGACAAATTCCCACTGATAAATTCTGCTCCAACTATACAGCTCTAGAGCAAGCTGCAAAAATGATTTATAACACCAACTCTGACTGCCATGAGGTAGTCATCCTCACAGATGCACTGTCTTTACTGCAAGCTCTTAAGGGTGGTAAAATCCCGCATCTGAGAAATGAACTGAGCAAGGTAGCTGCCAAAAAGCGAACCATACTTCAGTGGGTACTATCCCATTGTGGTGTATGCTGAAATGAAAAGGCAAATAAATTTGCCAATAAGGGAGCAGAATGGGAACAAGAAGATAACAAAATCACATACTTTGAGAAAAAGAGAGCTATCCAGGCTCTCAGAAGAGAACAGAATCAACCCAATGACGACTACCATGCTCTTGACTGGCTGGGACAGATCACCATTTATTTGCCTCAGGACAGGGCATAACAAACTGAATAAACACATGTACAAGCTATGATTGTCTGCTTCACCACTATGCACATGTGGATTAAATGATCAAACTGCAGAGCATGTTCTACAGGATTGTCCTCTGTTTGACCAGTTAAGAAAGATATACTGGCTCAATGACTCTACTCTAAACTCAAAGCTGTATGGAGCTAAAGAGGAACTCCAGACAATGGTCGAATTCATCATGAGAACTCATGTGATGGTGTAAACATCAAAGATGCGATCTCAAAAAGAAGAAAAAATCAGCTTCATACTGGTATACAAGAAATTTAAAAAATGGTTGTTATCTGTGGAAACTGGGCTACTACATGTAGTAGTGGCCATGTGCTAGTACTAGAACAAACAAGTTTCATTCTTACTGAAGAAATTAAACAGGGCCTAAAAAATGTCAAGCTATATTTAACTATAATTGAATTAGAAAAGAAAATGAGTGAGAGGCTTTCAACAAATTCAGATCAAGCGTTCCTGTCCTATGCCATCTGTTCAGTTGTTTTTCCATGTCTTTGCATCCATTTCTTGTCTGTCTCCATTTCCCTTATCCGTTTTCTTTCCCTCTACATCTCTTATGTCCTAAACATAGCCCCATTTTTGCAGTGTTGTTTTTCTTTGTTCCTCTTCCTTGCCAGCTTGTTATATTTCAATTACTTAAGAAATTCAACGTGATTATTTACATCAACTGTGAAGACAAACCTTGGCAATGGCTAAACAAAATTCTGACCTGAGTGATACTAGACCATGTAAAAGAAGCTTTAAATAAACAAACTCATGGAAGAACAAACACATTTTGAACAGCAAAATCATATGCAGATCAGGTAGCAAGAATCATAATCATCAGTGTCAGGCACATTTATACATCAACTTTGTGGATAATGAGAATTTATTTCCACGTTTTTACTGAAGTCTTTGTTGTGTATACAAACATACTTCAAACACTTCAATTTGTTGTTAGTCTCAAAATTGAACCTTGTGATAACAGTATTGATTGGTAGTGATTTTAAAAAACCCTTTACATAACCTATGATTTTGTTTGCATGTCATCCAGGAGTGTTATTGGAATTGCTTCTCTAAAGATTCAGACATTAATTCCCAGACAGTTGCAGGCATCAGCAGGAAGATTTTAGGAGAGCATAAAGTAAAACAGTCAGATATATGGAGAAATGAAGGTACGCATGTGAATAAGCTTCTTCTGCTTCTTTTTTAAGCAGTGAAGCATCTCAGTTGAGGCTAAATGCTGGTGCATATACTGTAGGCTTGTGTGCTATTTTTATTGTGTTACTTCAAGATGTTTGCCACCCCATGGATCTATCTCCTTCTGGATCATTCTGTAACACTGTTTTCTTCTATAGCTAATTTATTGGAGGAGGGTTTAAAAAGTAGTCATGTTGAAATCAAGCATTAAGAGATCTTACTGCTTAAAGTACCACATACAAAATATTGATACTGACATCTTTGATACACTTGTCTGTAATCCAGCATGACCTGTAGTTAAAGTGGGAATAGTAGCACCTTCACTAAGACAGTATGCACATGCTACCAGTCTAGCAGTTTTCTAGAGTGTTTCATAAATTTATTTCTTCATGAATGAAGGATTGCACCTTTTATGCTTCTTAAGAAACATGGGGCTATCACAGCATTTGTGGTGATGAATTCTCAAGTGGGCTGTTTTACCTGATGAAATTGCAAGCCCTTAGTCACATCTTAAGCTGTGCTATTTTTGAAGCAGTTGACCTCATCTTTTGTCTTCTTATAGAACCCCTAAAACTGCATAGATTTTTACCTTAGTGGCAGGTTATAATGGAAGATGGACTGGTAGAATAAGTGACCATAGAAATAAGTACCAAAACTGCACAAGATGATTTCACTGAAGGTTGGGTCAAGTAAAAGCTGCAGAAAATGTTAAATATAAGTTTCACAGGAAGAAAAGAACACAGTGAGAATCACTAGCATATTTATAGGGATACTGGAAATTAACTGTCTCTGAGTTCAGGACCACCACTGATGTAAGACAGGGTTATATCCTGTCACCTTGTCTTTTCATACTCCTCATGGATGATGTCATCAAGGCATGTAAGGAGAGAACAAGAAAGTATTCAGTGGGGCACTGGAAGATGAGACAGGTCTGTATTTCAGAGCTGGCATTTGCTGATGATGTTGCCCTGATTGCTAAATCAGAGGTACATCTCTGATCCAACCTGCAAGTCTGGAAGGCAGAGCTGGTTATAAGCAGCACTAAAACAAAATCCATGGTGATATCACGAGAAGAAAGAGGGCATCGGATGTGGCTGAGAGAGCCGGTCCTGGAGCAGTGTTAAGGGATGGAGAAATTGCCCGAATTCTTTTGTTGTCTAGGGTCTATTTGTGTTATTAAAGAAGTGAGAATTCATTCATCTTGCTTTGGTTTATATTGTTGAATATTCTGGCAATCACCCTTCTTGTATACACCTTTCCATGGCAAAATCTCAAATACTGCATAAAGTTAATAACTGTGTAAATGAACCTTGAGAGATTGAATAACTTCTGATCTTGGACGATTTGACAACAGTTTAATAACAAGTAAGTACACACTAACAAAGTCACAATTACGAACATGGCATGTATGCTCCTTCTCTGTAATACAGTCTTGCTTTAACCTGATTCGACTTTCTACACATGTCATTTGACTTCTCCATTCTACATATCTTTATAAGATCATTTATTGATCACTATTTCCAGCAGGGTATTTAGCGTCCCGTCATAACAAAAGTTCATTATAATTTTTCCATCAACATTGGGGGAATTTAAGCGTCCCAGTATCTCAAGTATCCACAAATCAAATCCACATTAATCCATAAGCTTCAGGGTATGTCGCTTCCCGGTATAACAATTCCACTAATTTTATTCCTATTTCTTTGGGGAATGATACCTCCCGGAATAACAACTGTTCAATTATATTTGTTCATATAATTTTAGTTTAACATACTTCTTTGTCTTGGGAGTTATCGTCCCATATTGAATTTAATTATAATCCTGGCATTTTCTCATGCCTATCATTTAAGCATATAGCTTACCATTATCCTCAGAAATATTTATTGAATACACAATCCAATACACTGGCTGATACAGAAGCCATTTTAGGCACACATCTTGACACTATGACGTCACATCTAACTCTCCCTCATGCGTCATACCTATATCAACTTATTATTAGTTCAGGATTTTTGTCACATCCAACTCTCCTTCATGCTTCATACCTAGATACTCATCTCACAGCGACCGCTTTCATGTATCTCTTGCATTCTGTTGAGGTACGACATGGTGTGACAAAAATCCGGTACTAATAATAAGTTGCTGCAATAAAAATCACATCATGAAGTGGCCTCAACAAGCAGGTTGGCCACTTTCGATACCTTGGAGCTGTTGTGGACCAAGGGGGGCATCAGAGAGTGGTTGGCCAGTCGGGAAGTGATGGCTGGGAGACTTTTTCAGGCCGTGGATCGAGGGTTCCTCGGCAGGAGAGAGGTTGGTAAGAAAGCGGGGATGGTTGTGTGCCACTCCACCTGTATTCTGGTCTTGACATATGGATGCGAGTCGTGGGCAATGACTGCGGCCCACTCAGGCCTCGGGGTGGGGTGTCTAAGGAGGGTGGTTGTGGTGGCAAGGGGAGGCATGGTCCGCGGCCAGACAATACTTCAAGGCCTAAAATCCCACCCCCTGCAGACCAAGGTAGAACAGTCCCAGCTGAGATTGTTTGGCCATGTCTGCAGAGTGGGAGTGGATCAGCTACCATGACGGGCATGGGAAACAGGGGACAACATTGGACAATATTTGAAGGACTGGGGGCTGGAGTGGGGCCGGGCCGGGGGGGGTAGGCGGCCGATGGGGTAGTCTGTGACTGTCGCTCTCTCTTCCAAACCTCTACACCTCATGGTAGAAGGGGAACGACTAAGTAAGTAAGTAAGTACTTAATTATTGAAAAGAACCCCTGTTGATTAAATACAAACATGTATTAGACATCACAGTAACGTCAAAGAAAAGGAAGTAACACAAATCTATATTTCAGAAAACAATTAAAATGAACCTTTACTGATGAAAACAAAATATTGTATGTATACAGTTCAATCTTGTCTACACAGTTACTGAAAGTTCATCGTTAGGACTTTTAAGTAATTAATTTAAGTTCAGTGGTTCTACAAAGTAGTTGATTTTTTATCATTAGGACTTTTATGAAGTTGTTGGTTCATGGTGGTTTTACCTAATGTAGCTAGATTCCTGACCACAATCACAGTTACGCCTGATTTATCCAGGTGTGGGAAAAGGTTGTGTGGTACGGGTAGAACTATCTCAGGGTTCCAAAGCTTTCTTTCCCTGATCCAGGTTTCTTGTCATTGATGAAAATGGAAGCTCTTCGTGTAGACTATCCTAAAGAACTACTTGGTTGTACTTTCTTTCTAAAAAAAACAAGATTTTGGCAGAGGTAAGCCTTTGTAACTACCGCTGCTAGCTCTACGAATTGTGTTCTCTCATGGCCAAAGTTTTCTATTGCAGTATCTGGGCCTAGTGAGCTCTAGGGTTAAATACAAAAATCTCATTTTTAGCTGACAGATGTATGGGACCACAAACCATCTTTCCTAAACAATTTCTCATCTTAAATTAATGAAATCCAGAACACTCTTCCCTTGAAAGAGTCACAGGGATATACATTTTCTTTACCATGGTTTCAGAGCATGAAAACTAATTATAATCACTACTACTGTGAAGTAGCCACCATATCAATTACATCCCATTAATGTTAGCTGCCCAGCAACTATCTGTTCTATTCAAGCCAGCAAGCACTTTGCACAGATGAGGGAAAATGATAGTATCAAGTTATTTTTGAATAACCATATAATCAATAGCTCTGTGCAGGTGAGAGAAGATTTAGTGTGAGGTCAGGCCCACAGGTACGGTAATTTATTGAACATTCCTTTATACAGTAATTAAGTTGAGTTTAATGACAGAAGATAGAACAAGAGAAAAATCTAGCCTATGACACCCATCATCACAGCAATCAAAGGGTTAAAGAACGGTAAAGCTCCGGGCCATGATAACTTAAATGCAGAGCTATTTAAGACAGACCCTGAGCTAGCAGCAGAACTATTAGAACCACTATTTGCACAAGTGTGGAAAACGGGGACAACACCATCAGAGTGGAACAAAGGAATAATTGTCAAATTGCCCAAGAAGGGAGATCTTTCAGACTGCAATAATTGGAGAGGAATCACTCTTCTCTCAGTTCCCAGCAAAATACTAGGCAGGATAATTATACAGAGAATTTCAAAGGCAGTAGACTACAAACTGAGGAAAGAACAAGCAGGATTTAGAAAGAACAGAAGATGGGTAGACCATATATTCACTCTCAGGAACATTATAGAGCAGTGCTCAGAATGGCAAAGACAGCTTTACATAAATTTTGTTGATTTTGAAAAGGCTTTTGACAGCATACATAGGGACAGTTTATGGAAAATACTGAGGGCTTATGGAATTCCAAGCTGCATAGTGTCAATCATAAAAAGCCTCTATGCCAACTTTACGTGTAGTGTTGGGCAGAGCAACCTAACCTTCGAGGTGAAGACAGGAGTACGACAGGGATGCCCCTTATCAACCACTCTATTTTTAACAGTCATAGACTGGGTGATGCGCCAGACAACAGAGGGCAGTCCAAGAGGAATAAGATGGACTACATTTTCAACATTGGAAGATCTGGAATATGCAGATGACATTGCACTGCTGGCACATTCACATCAACACATCCAGGAAAAAACAGATAGACTTAATAAATTTAGCCAGCAGGTGGGCTTGAACATCAATTTAAAGAAGTCTGAGGTCATGACGCTCAATGTGAGCAACCCTGAGCCCATATCAGTAAGGAATCAGCAACTGGTACAGACAGATACCTTCACATACCTAGGAAGCATAGTAACACCATATGGTGGGGCAGGCAAAGACATCAACATCAGAATGAATAAGGCAAGAACAGCCTTCTTTAGCCTAAATAACATCTGGAAGTCCTCCCAATACAGCACAAGCACAAAATTAAGATTATACCAGAGTTGCGTGCTTTCTGTGCTTCTCTATGGTGCGGAATGCTGGAGAGTCACAGAGAAGGAAATGTCAAAATTGTCCTCTTTTCACACAACATGCCTAAGAAAAATTCACCGAATCTTTTGGCCGAATACCATCACCAACCAAGATCTGCTTACTTGTAGCAAGCAAGAGGACATGCACACCATCATAGCTGGCAGACGCTGGAGCTGGGTTGGTCATGTCCTCAGAAGAGACCCCGATGCCATCACAAGAACAGCTATGCTTTGGACCCCTGAAGGAAAGCGAAAGAGAGGCCGACCAAAAACAACTTGGCGGAGGACTGTGGAGGCTGAGATGCAAAGAATGAACCAGAGTTGGGGCACTGTACGAAGGATGGCCACCGACCATGCAAAGTGGAATCAATTTGTTGTTGTCCTACAAGACGCCACTAGGCGTGATGGCCACTGACTGCTTTGACGGTCGGTGGTTAAGGATCGAAGAAGAAGATGACACCCATGAAGGAATCCTGAAAAATAAATACTCATGAAAGCATTCACAGCCTCTAAAAATTTTCTTCACTCAAAAATTAATGTCAGCAAAATGTATTTGTGGGAATATTAGCTTAACTTGAGTCAAAGATCAGTGTGATGTTTATAAGAACTGAATACTATATTAAATTATTTTAATTATTATACACATTAATTAATTGAGTAGTTTCATACAATTTTATAAACTGCTAAAATTGTTTATATCATGACTGTTTGCATACTGTAAAAAGTTGTTACTTTAGTTTTGAATGCTTTTGGCTGACCCCATGGTTATAAATCTTGTAGCATGTAAGGTCATCTACTTTTGCTATGATGGAAATATCTGCTTTTGTAATAGAAAGGACGGAAGTTTAAACAAACTGTATGTTCATTAATCTTTATTCATTGGGCTAAAATAATTTTACAGATTTCATGCAAAGTACCATCCATGTGTAGATTTTCATTGTTTTATAATAGTTAAAGTTAAACAGTGTCAAATTATCCTTTAATTTGTAATAGAGGTTATTTATTTATTTATTTTCTGAAAACATGTTAACCCTTTGAACCCTGGCCACCCAGCCTGTAAAATCCCATTCCCCTGGGCTCCTGAGCAAAAAATGCACAAAACAGACACATAAGCAAAACTAGTTACTGTTACACAACAATATAGTCAGTGTTAACTATTCTATCTTAAATTGACTGACCTGATCATCTCCAATATTCCTGCTTAGTGTGCCAGTCCTCCCAGCATGTAGACCCTTCCTTTAGGCACAGATAGCTTTCACAATATTTACACCAGAATTTAGTCTTCACTTTTTTGAATGGTCTGTCTTTGTAGGCCATGTCTGGGAAGTCACTAACATGTTTGTTGAATTTGTATGCACACACAACACAAATGTTATTGCCAGTAGCTTGTGGAGACACTTGAGGATGATGCAAGCCCACATTTTGCAGCCTCTGATGTGCATCAACACGGTTGTGAAGCTTCATTGCCGCTGTTCTGTAATCGCCAATGAGTGATAAACAGATTTCATTCATGAACATACCAAATGTTCTGTAGCGTCTTCCAGTTACATTGTGGGGATTGAATTTATTCATTAGTATATAGGCATTATTGCATGCCCACATGAAAAATTTCACTATGAGCCTTCGAGGCCAGCGATAATGCCGGCACGTTTTATTGAGACGACAAACTTGGTCGTTGACATCGCAGCCACCCATGAAAGTATTGTAGTCAATACAAAGTATCCCCATCGAGGCCAGCTCCTTGACGTGGAGATGGGGCTCAAGTACAGCCATCAGCGGCTGAAAAACCAAGACTGGCCAGGCCCTCCTACACTCGAGCAAGACCACAGTCTGCCCTAGCAAGTCAAGGTGCTGAAGACGGAGGCAACCAGCCAAGAGGCGCACCACAGCAATCAGGATGCCACGCACATGCGCTATGGAAGTATGCCTATATCTGCAAAACGTTATGGCACTCGCCCTGTGACGGACACCCATGCAGGCGCAGTGCCGGGCCCTCTGCCTCGGAAGGGCCCAACCCCTACTACTGGGGGTCCTTCTCAATTGCCCCGTGGAGCCAGGAGGCATGAGAATAGAGCTACTGGCCAAGCAAAGAAAAGACCATTTAAAATAATGCACTGGAATGCTGAAGGCGTCAATAGTAAAAAAGACGGCTACAGCAAAAAATTAGAGCTCGAAAATATCTTGAATAACTACAAAAGACAGTGAAGTTTATACAAGAAACAACATTGCAGATATAGACAATATAGTTCAAGCGAACGAAAGAAGAAGAAGAAGAAAAATACAAAGTATTGGAGTTTGAACATCCACAGTTGTTCCATCCTTGTTTCTCCTTTTAACAGTTCCCATTTCTGTTGGGTTATGATAATTAGATATAAAATTGATGGGTCTTTGGTCCATCCATACAAGGCAAACAATGTTATTGAAACAGACAAATTCTGATTGTCCCCTGCACATTTTCTTCTTTCCTGACAGTTCTTTTGGATAATATTTCCTATTTGTCATTGCTGTCCCTACTGCTAGTGTTCCATAATCACTGTATAACTTGTCAAAGAGAGTTACACTGTTATAAAATCTGTCCATGACAAGAATATGGTTTTTGTTTGCCAAATCACCTGAAGTCAAAATCCTGATGACAACACTACCAACAACACCGAGTTCTGGAATAACATCCTCTGTTTTTCCAGTGTAAATTTCCACATTTAGAATATATCCCGAGCTCGCTTCACATGCCATGTAAGCCTTTATTCCCCACTTTATGGGCTTTGATTTTATGTATTGTTTGAAGGCAAGTCTGCTTTTAGTGGGGATCATGCCCTCGTCTAAACTCAAGTGTTGTGAGGGTGAATAATAATATCGAAATCTTGGAAGCAACAAATTCAGCATGGGCCTTACTTTGTACAGTTTATCTGCTTTATCCAGAGCAGGGTCCTCTTCATCTACAAGATGAAGAAATGTCTATATAGCAAGAAAGCGATCGCGTTCCATTACAGTGCGAAATCCAGGAGTTTGCGAAATGAAGTTCAAAGATGAGCTGGACCAGTAATCTTTGTAATGTGGTTTATTCACACCGTGCTCCATTTGAAGACGCAGTCCAAAGAATGCTTTTACCTCTGGCACTGTTACATCTTTATAATTTTTAGCATAGTAGCTGGTTGGCTTTTTGCTTTTTACTTGCTCAGCACGTCTGTTTGTCTGCTCACACAAATTGTGCCAGAAATTACTGTCGAGGAAAAGTTCCAAATATTCAATGGCTTTACTCTCAGGAGAAATGGAATCTGGAATATTCTTAGGGCCAATCTGTTCCACAAATGTTGTGTCTACGGTAAACATAGGTCTAAATATATTTGCGGTAGACCAACCTGTATCATATTTACTTGATACATTGTGTGGGATACGCCCCTTTCCACGCCCCTGCACCATAGCCCGATCCCCTGAGGGGCCAGGAACAGGGTTAGAACTAGATTGATCATAATCTGATTCACAAGTTTCGTCACTCGATTCATTTACGATGTCACTTTCACAATAATCACCATCTAAATCTAATTCATCATCCTCCGAATCATTGAGCACAAGTTCAACAGCTTGTTCCGTTGTTAGCCTTTTAGAACGGCTATTTCCTGGGTTTTCAACACGCCTTTTCATTATGAAAACAGTTAAAAAATTGCAAAATATTATCACGTCGTGGGCGCCGCCATTTTGGTTTAACATTCCTGAAGACATGTGTACTTCCTGACCTCATGATCTTTGACACATTTCCATTCCGGCGCCGTACTGCTAAGCAAGGTGTGTCAGGCCGAAAAAGCGGTCGCTCGGGGTACGGATTATTTACACACGGACCGAAATTTCGGGACCTCGGGTTCAAAGAGTTAAGCAGTAACTAAACATTATCTCCCCTTAATTTGATATGTGCAGCATGCCTCATTAATTTATTGAAGTCAATTTTAGGAGCTTGGCATAACAAGAACAGAAAGGCTTTGTCATACTACAAGAGAGAAAACATTGTTTAGTCACCAGATGTTTTGTTTTTATAAAGTGTTTTTTTTTTTGTGTGACAGTAGATTGTGATTGAGATTGTCATACTTGAATAGGTAGATAGATGTCAAGACCAAGATATGCTGTGGATTTATCACAACAACAATGCTACTAATTATAGGCTCGCTCCCTAGGAGCATGACCACAACACAATGGCTGACATAAGAAAATTAACGCCTTCGACAGGTACTTCCCTTTAATATTATGCACACACAATAAAGGCCTCATACGGCCAACAGACATATGGAATACATATAACAATGCCAGAGAAACTTGCCTCAATTAATTTAACTAATAGTTTCATACATAACCACGCGACTGCACTGTACAAGCACTACATTGACTATCGCTCATCATGGCAGCCAAAAATCTATGATAAAGAACTACACAATTCATAGACAACTTGTAATCTGCGGCCTGAAGATAATATCCACTGGACACTACACTAATTCAGAATTACACATAACTATCCAACAGGCCGAATATGGCACTCTCTCACTAGTAATCCATACTATGAACCGCACAGCACTTGCTGGCAAAAGGGAAAAATATATATCCATCCACTCGAAACGCTGGCTAGAAACTCACTGCCCTTTTGTGCCTAGATTTCTGCCGGCTTCCATCTTGTCACATGACTTCGCCTGTAAAGATATATCAGTGTTGCCAAAACACAATGTACCCATTCTGATATTTCAGCGAAATAGCTCCGTGACATCCACCCCCCCCCCACCCCAGAAAGAAAACATAGTTTTCTTCCATTGGAGGAAGCTTTGCCTGACCCCCTTTGGAGTTGGGACAACCATGCCATAAACAGCATCTCCTCATCTGAACCGAGAGAAAGCCATAGTTCTATCCTGCCATTGTCGATACTGCATTTTCCAACCCACCCCAAAACACAACATGAGTATGGAGTAAGCTATCTCAGGTTCTGGCAGTTGTGAAAAATTACAACGACTGTCCACCCCTGGTCTATCAAAACGCCATGCATAGTACATTCATATTTACTCTTATATAAGCACCCACAACAGTAAATCATCTCATAGAATAAACAGTTATTTGTAACATGGTTTATATATACATTACATTCAACTCTATAGCTAATTGCTTTATGGCACCATGACACATAAATTACAAATGTACACTATCGTATAGTATGATCTTTAAAGTTTGCAAAACTCTTATATCCTTATCAGAATAGTACTGGAGGCGTGGGTCAGACTCTAAAGTTTGGTTTGCTTTAACCGAAACAACCTACTGAACGCGAACCCGACACCTATCCCTTGCTATTTTTGAACTATTAGCAGGTGGTTGTGAAGCAACAACATGTGCTTCCACCTGACTGCTTCAAGCATTCCCTACCTATTTGCGAAAGTCACTCGTGCAACTTTGGTATTGTCGTGCAATGACAATACCTCCACAAATCTAACCGGCGCGACCTCATTAAACACCCGTCTGAGTGTGCGCCAACTAGCAATCAGGGGAACATTATGAACCCAGACCATGCGATGGCCAGCTATCGGGCCCTCGGATATGCCACCATTGTTCTTCTTCATGTGCCTTGGCACTTGCCATGAACCCTGTCTCAGATGACCTTTCCTGTCGGGTGGTGATACCTCGACCACCCAATCATCCCCCTTGGAACTTTGGTGTTGCTGAGCCCCTGCTCCAACCACACCAATGGCGTTTTTACTCCCCGTACATTGCTGACAATCAAATCAGCAATTGGGTCCTCGAGGACGAACGCATTCACTCTACCTGACAGGAACAGGGTATCCACATTAATACATGCCAGGGGGTAAGACTCAGCTTTGCCCCCAAATGTGGTACACTTTCCCATTTTGCCTGTAAGGCAGGACTCATTGATACATGACTGACGCACCCTAACTGTGGTACACCCAATGTCCCTCAACACAGAGACTGGTTTCTTCTCCACCACACCTTTGTGGAGAGCCACCTTGCCAGTCTCGTGGACCGCCAACAGACATGGTGCCGCATGCCCACAGTGTAGCACTATATTCTCATTTGCATGGAATAGAGGATGGTACCCCACACAGTCCTCGCTGTTGATTGTGACCAACACAAACGCGGAAATCACGTATTCAATTGGGGTAGGACACCTGTCAGCACAATGATTATTGCTACCACAATTGGAACTCATACGCTCCCTTTTCACCTAATTGCTTGGACTCTTGCTAGAGCTTTTAGCTGGTGATGACCGTGCATCGGAGTCGGAAGATCGACTCTCTGAGGAACCACTCCTCTGCTTGGGATGTTTTGTTTTATACCAAAACAGATCTTCATCCCGAGACTCCTCGAAGCGTACCTGCTTTTGCATTTGGCGCTCTCCTCCGTCGCTACCACTTTTAAATTGCTGGTTATACCAGTTCGCCCAGCCATTCCGATGGGATCGGAAATCCCCATAATTACCTCTGCATGGCTAATATGGACTGGAGAACCTATTGTACTTCTGCTCTTTGCCCCTGTCTGCATCGCCTGACTGATCTTTCCACGGTTGGCGCTGGACTTTGCCGACACCTGCAACTAAGGCATCAGACAGATCCGACTTCTGGATGGGTTTGCCCAGATGGGCCAGGACATAATGGTGCCCCAGTTGGGCCATGGAATCAATGTCTTTTGGCTGGCACTCTTGAAAAAACACCACCAACTCAGTTGAGCATGACGACAGCACTTTGTCTCATAACATTAGATCCACCAAGCCATTGAAGTCCTTGGTTATTCCCTCCAACTCAATCCACCTATTGAGCTGAAGGTTTATCTTTGAGAAAAAGTCCTCAAAGTCTTGGTCTGCACTTGGCATCGTGTTTCTAAACCGCGTCTGGTACCGTCAGCCGTCAAACGGAACTTCCGGAGCAACCGTTCCTTCACCTTGTCATAATCAGCCCACTCTTCCAGCGGGAGGCTATACAAAGTCTCCATTGAGGGCCCCACAAGCAATGTGGATAACAGAGGTGGCCACTGATCTCTGTCAGCCTTCCAGGCCATGCATACGGCCTCGAACCTTTCAAGGAAAAAAAACCAAACTATCGATTTTATCGTTAAAATTGGGCAGACACAGCCTAAAGGGGCGATAAGACCCCCCAGGAGTCGAGTTCTGACCACTCGCACCCACTTCTAATCTCTTTAATTGTATTTCCTTATCAATCCTCATTCTCTCCTTCTGTATCCTCTTTTATCTTTTTTTCCTGAATTTCTTGTTTCATCTTCTTTTCTTGTAATTCTCATTCCATCTTCTTTTCTTGTAATTCTCTTTCCATCTTCTGTTCTTGTAATTCTCGTTCCATCTTCTTTTTTTGTAATTCTCGTTCCATCTTCTTTTCTTGTAATTCTAATTTTCTCTCCTCTTTTATCTTTGTTTCCTGTAATTCTCGTTCCATCTTCTTTTCTTGTAATTCTCGTTCCATCATCTTTTCCTGTAATTCTATATCTCTCTCCTCTGTTATCTTTTTTCCTGTAATTCAAATTCTGCCTTCTTAAGTTCTCGTTTCTCGGCACATAGATCTCTTAAGGCATCCTGGTTCTCTTTTGATTGGAATTCTGCCTTGGCATAATCCAACAATTCTTTTCCTGTGTACCCAGCTTCCTTGCCTGGCTGCATGAAACTATCATAGTCCATGATGTACACTCGCACTACTCAATATTATCTCACTGTGCAACTAATCACTAACATGTACCCTACACCACCTTGCTTATATGACAGATACCTGTCTGCTTACAAGGTATGCAGTAATGATATGTAAATAGCAATATCACTTCTCAGGGTACAAATATATGCGTGTACATAAGAACCACTTCACCTCTTAATGTATAAATATCATTTACTTCAACTCTCAATATATAAATATCATCTACTTCACCACTCAATGTATATATAATCTACTTCACTGTTGCATAGAGATTATGATCAATAAATTTTCTATATTCTTTCTTTTTTTTCTACCCGTGCCCTCTACTTATTTATCGCTCTTTTATCCTTTTCCTGTTTTTCACATTCATTCGTTTGCGATATAAATATTATTTTCCCATTCTGACTTTACCGTTTCTTTTTCACATACTAGAACGCATTAATTACGTAGATGTCAGTCCCGGGATGTGAGCGAATTGTGTTAGAAAGTTGTTCTCGAGAGACCGAATGGCAGACATTTGTCTCATTTTTCCCATGGCACGAGACAAATATCCGTGAATATACGTGCTGGTCAGACATAGAGAGCAGACATCTGTCTACAGTTTCCCCTGTCACAGTGTTTCCCTCTGCCAATTGCTCGGCCTAAGGTGTGGAAACTGCCATCTAATGAGACATACCGTCTACATTTTTCACCTGACACAGCGTTTCTTCGGCTGAGTTCTTGAAGTGTGATATGACACTCACGCCTCGCTCAGAAATAGGGCCATAGTCATAGTGAGGTGTGAAGACGCACTGTTGGCAGTTACGGCATGCGTCTAAGGTAACGTAGGTGTTAAGAGAGTGGGAGACGAGGGTTTGAAAATAGCGCACACCCTTCATCTGGTTTAAGTTATAACCAGAGTTTAGATTTCATTCACTCAGTAACTCCGCAGTCAAGATGAGAACGACCTCGTTCGATTTTTAAGAATCTCTGTTAATAGAAGCATCATTTAGTTGGTCGAAGTGGTTTAAGTTCTTAGTAGTTCTGTGTTGAGGTAAATATTATATTAGATATCTAGTATTTTGTGAGTGATTAAGTGTTAAATCGCCTATTTTATTTCCCTAGTTTCTTTTGTGCAGAAGAATTAAATATAAGTCTGTTATATTCTCTAGCTGACGTGTTTCAGTGGAAAGCAGAATAGATTATAATTTCTAGCTTAAACATCATGTAGCTAAATAAATTTAATTTAACTGCTAAATTATCAGACAAGAATAATTATTTTTAAACTAAACTTATAACTGCGCAGATCCATCATGAGTATTGACGAAATATATTTATATGTATTTCAAATTCATGATGATTGATTTTTTAAAATATAACTACTTCACAGGAATTTAAATGATAAGGCAAGCGCTACGCTTGCAGTTTAAAATGTAAGTTATAACAAGTACATAGTATGTATAATTATTTTATATGTGTTTTTCCTCTATTTAGTGAAGAAAACTGGGGTTAACCCAAACTTTGCCAGCGTCGTAGTACAGAGAAATATCTGTGAAGAACTAAAACATTTTCCTTAAAGACTTGGTGTATAACCTTTACAAGAACTTTAACGGTAAAAATGAAATAATGGGCCCAGCGAGCCTGATTTAACTCTTCCAGAGAAAAACTCTCAAGTACATGTCAGCCCTTGGGGCTAGTAAAATATTACAAGAAATTAACATTCCAACGATTTTGAAACCTTGTGGTGTGACCCAGATTTTTACCTTTGATCGAAGTTACAAACCTGCCATTTTCCCTAAGTAGTGGAAACCTCGTGATTCTGACACTGTGAGCCCTGTTTAAACTTTCTTACCCAAACTTATTCAAGTGACCTTAACAGTAATCTTAAAATAAACTGGTGAAGTGAATGCTCCCTGGAGCAGTGGAAGAAACCTGTATCTGCAGAGCTGGGATTCTCTTTATCCAAAGAATACAGATTCACTGTAGAGAAGTGTCCTAAAGTTTGCGCCAGATGGCGAACAACAGCACGATTGTAGGTAAGAATGTAAGACAGGGATCCCTGATGAAAGAACCGAGTGAAAGTAGACTGAGTGAGTTTCTTTTGATCACCATTTATCCACCCATTTTTCGTAATTTCCATTTATGCAAATTGTTGCTACTGCAGGTATAATTTTTCCTTAGGATATATCATACTACTATCAAAGTCTGTTCGTACCTTTTAAAGGAAAAATCATTAGACTGCTGCAGATGTATCCATGACTCGTTGGGGCTATCATCTGTTCTAACAGGACTGTGGGCTAAACATTGGGGGGAAGGATCATACTGTGGGTCTATCATTTCTTGTAGATCTTCCTTGATTTTATGACTATTTGTATATGTTTGATGTAATTTTATATGTTGTGATGGAAGTTTATTTTGATCATTAAACTTCACAATTAAACTTAATCAGTGTGTTGGGTCAGCTCGTTCCAAAATATCTATATAATCATTGTTATAGTTTTCCCACGCCTGTACGTCTAACTGTCATCTTATGTGTGTGTGTATGTGAGTGGAGGTATATATATATATAATATATATGTGTTTAGACTGTCTGACTCCTCTAAATCTGTCATAGAAGATAGGTGAAAGAGAGAAGATTTCAGAGACAGCCTCTATCACATTCTACCACCTCACTCGTGGAAATCTGTTTCTATTATCATCTCTCACTGTGGCTATCACTCATTCTAATCTATTCAGAAGGGACCAAACTAAGTCTTAATCACCTATCACAAATCTACGACAACCACTTGGCTACTGTCTCCTTACTCTCTAGATTTTAGACTACTTAGTCTCTGTGATACACCTAAAAGACCCTTACTCTAGTCAAAAGTTGTATTTCATCAGCTGCTAATATTTATCGGTACTATACCACAAAATTGAAAAATAAGATGGCTTCTTCACCACAGTATCTCACTAACACCCATCTTAGTGCTGTACTATGAAAATATTTCAATTCTTAACATTCTGCCTCATATCAATAGTTTACAATTGGCAAAAATGAACGCTCCACAGAGGAATGACGCACACCAAACACTACGATAAATACCAGTCACAAGGATTAAGATGACAGATAAGATTTGAGCAGAGACAGACTGATATATACAATTTGTGACTGACCATGAACAAAAACAAGGGATACATGTTAACATATTTACAAGATAGCAAGAAGGAATGAGAGATCACACCAATTAAACACAACAGAAGAATTACTGGATGTACAGGACAATGTAAATACAAACCACACCACTACACCTAACAAAAACAGGGCCTGGAATGTTAAGTAGGGCAGTCACAGGAAACACCTATGCCTTTCTCCACCACCAAACATACACAGCCACACCCTAGAAAGGAATCAGTCTAATCCAATCTTTTCCCACAAGTAAGAAAAGAAAGCATTAAACTCACCACCCGTCCACCCATGACTCACAAATATAATATTAAACACAGTAAACTAAACAACATTTACACTTAACAATGAAGTGCTGAGAGCTATTACTTTCTCTAGCCATAAACTTATACACTTCACTCACTCAGTCGTTCCCCTTCTACCGTGAGGTGTAGAGGTTTGGAAGAAAGAGTGCTAGACCATTCTATCAGCTGTCTTCTTCCTGGCCTGGTTCCATTCTAGTCCTCGGTCCTTCAAAGATTGTCTAATGTTGTCCTCCCAGCGGACTCTGGGTCGTCCTGGAGGTCTGGATCCCTGGCTCTTTGTTTCCCATGCTTGTCGTGGTAGCTGATCTTCTCCCATTCTGCAGACATGGCCAAACCATCTTAGTTGGGACTGTTCTATTTGGGTCTGCAGCGGGTGGGATTTTAGGCCTTGACGGATCGTCTGGTTGCGGACCATGTCTCTTCTTGTTACTTCAACCACTTTCCTCAGATACCTAATTTCTGAGGTTTGGATCTGGCTTTTGTGGGTTGTAGTCATTGCCCACAACTCGCATCCATATGTCAAGACTGGGACATAGGTGGAGCGGTATACAGCCATCTTCGTTTTAAACACCAATCAAAATAAACTAACTAACATCTATGCAATAATAATGATCCCATGAGGAAGGAAAACAGAATGACAGAACTCACATAATAGACTAACACAAAACCCAACACCATAACAAAAGGAAAGAAAGCAAGCTTGTAGTGAAGTGAATCTATATGACAACACGCTCAAATTCCCCGCTCAAAATAAACTAGCTATCGTATTTTTAAAATCTATAAATAACTACAGTATTTGAAATTTGTCTGAGGGGCTAGTCAAATTTAACGCCAACAATTTATCTAGCGGATATGAATTCTTCTAAGAAACAAGTAAAAAGGTTACCGCCCACCCAAAAAAAATTATCTAAGAGCTTAGTACAAATTTAACAACCAATCAAATCATTTCCCTGTCGTGTAGTGTTAGGAAAATTTTGGTTGACAAGGAAATATGCCTATTTTGGTCTTTTTGACCGAACGAAGATATTTTATTTCTTAAAAACTAAAGCGAATTAAACAGTGGAAAATGTCTTAAATTATAGCGCTGATATTGCTTAACACATAAGTATAAATATTCCCGCATGATAAAATTGTGTTGTAGGAGAAAAATTTATTTTAGTAATATTTTCACATCAGGGTCAGGCCCAATTTAATTACTTAAAAATTAACCAGAGTGAAATGCAAAGGAATAACTAAGGAAAAATTATATAGAACGATAAGGATTAATTGGCCGTTCAATTATCACTTTTGATAATTGAAATCGGACCACAAATAACTTTAAAATAAAATATTCAGATTTGGTCAGATTAGACAAACACGCTTAGAAACCATAATATTTTTCAAGTCTCAAAAAGTTAACTTTTGTTTTTTTACTTTTCTCTGATTGGTCGGGTGGGTAATGCTATAAATAGTATCAACTTTTTGTGGTTTCTGCCATTGATTCATAAACACCATGCCGAGCTGACATATTCTAAGAAGACTGTATGACCAAGCCTTTGCCATCTGATCTGTGAAAGCAGTGATAAGAACCCGTTTACGGCCAGTCAGTTTGTGTGTGAGTGAACATATTTATCTGAGGGTCATATTAAGAATTTACATCGTGACTGCATTCTATTGAGAAAAGGGGCGAGTGGAAGTTGAGCGCTTCTCAGACACTTGAAGCTAGACACCATTGTCTCAGCAAGGAGTCACACAGTGGGTGATCCTGACTACTATTGAGAGAACAGCAGTAGCATCAGTCTAAAGATAAGTCCTTTATAAGGCAAATGGTGGTTCATCCAAAAACTGGTTCACCCAAGTAAACTTAGAAACAACTATGGTATGATGACATTAGCAGACCTTACAGTGTAGGAATAGAACAGTAGTAATATTTGCAACAAGAACTGTGTGTGCAGACATTCCAGTGACCCTTTACAGAAATGAACATATTTGTTTTCCAAATTATTTATTTGATTCTGTAATAAACATTTTCTTGAGTTTGAAAGTCCGGACAAAAAGATTGATGTTCCGGACCATTAAATTGTACATATAAATTGAATACAGCCTTTCTTAAATAATTTTCATTAAAGTTGAAAGTTCTGTTTGCAATTAACCGTTAAGTATAAATAAATACATTCCCCTAGACCCGTAGCTAAATCAATTTGGAATCAGAAGAGGTAGCAGTAGGGACTCAGAGTACATTATCATCATCTTCTCTGAGAACTTGCATAGCTTGACCCCACTTTGATGTCTATACACCCTTACTCTTTTCAGAGAAGGGGGTATTACTTTCAAGACCAGTCTCTTATCTGGCACTATCCTGGTATCATCTGATACACCTATTTGTCCAGGATAGCCTATCTCTTATTAACATCAAAACCTCTTATCACATATTGGTGTCCTGTCCGGGATTTTTCCATCATACCCTGGGGCTCTTACTGTAGGGAATAATAAATATAACATAAAATTAAATAACTTGTGGTGAATTGGATGAGCTGTCATTGGCTATAGTTAGTTAGTATTTGCTAATTAATTATATAAGTGTTAATAATTTATGTAAGAGTGAAAGAGAGTGGCAGACTTGGCAAAATTTAGATCTGCTACAGTGCAGGCGGCAAAGGACTTTGGCCTAAGTGGGAACGCGATGATTCAGTACGTTACTTCTGAATGTGATAAATGTATAGATAGAGATGATAGGAGGTTAGCTGAAGAGAACAGATTATAATTAGAGGCTGATAGGGAGACTAGGAAGTTAGAGGCTGAAAAAGAGGTAAAGAGATTGCAGATGGAGGTTGAGGAAAAAAGATTGCAGATGGAGGCAGAGAAAAGGCATTTGCAAAGAGAACATGAGTTAAGACTAAAAGAACTGGAACTTCAAGGACATGTTATAGATAATGGAAGCAGCCCAACTACCTCTGACTCTAGTGTAAGTCAGGGTGCCTTAAATTCAGCCATGAACTTTCATTTAGATCCCTTCGTAGAAAAAGATGACATTGAGTCATTTCTAAATAGGTATGAAAGACTAGCTACTAACTATGGTCTAGAGAAAGAAAAGTGGAATTTAAAATTATCCCAAGGGCTGAGGGGAACTTCCTATGAAGTTTTCTCTAAATTAAGCAGAGAAGATCAAGAAAACTATGACTACCTAAAACAAGCATTGTTAGTTAGGTATGAAAAGAATGCTGCATTTTATAGAAAGAAATTTAGAACTACTAAGCTGCTGGCTGGAGAGACTTACCACCAGTTCTCTGCGAGACTAGAAACCTACTTGGAGAAATGGACTGCTCTGGGGAAAACCCAAGACCTGGAAGAAATGGTCATGATGGAGCAGTTAAGAGAGTCCATGGCTCCAGACTTGAGAAAATTTCTCATGGAACAAGGTGCCGAGAGATTGAGGGAGATTCTCAATGTTGCTGAGAGATATCAGGCAGCACAGAAAGAAGTAGCTGGTATTAGAAAGAAACAAACAGATAGTAATAAAACCCCACCAGACCAGGATGATTATAATACTAGGGATCAACCACCTAGAATTAAACAAAGTTATGATAGGCCTAGATTTGATCCTAGAGACAGAAACCCTCAGGTAAATGAAAAAAGATCCTACAGACAAAGTGATAAGTGGTGTAAAATATGTAGGATGAACAACCATAATACAATTGAATGTGGTAGGAAAGTTCCTCCATATCACGCTGCATGCATGATAACAGTGGACAAGGGAAGGAAGAAACTGACAGACAGTCAGATAGATCTCCATCATTCCCCCCATCTGTGAAGAAGTTGCATGTAATGGTGCGAGAGTCAAGTGCCTTTACGATTCAGGTTTGGAATATGACTCAGTTGTGAGTGCAACCCTGGTGCACCCTGACCAGTATACCACAGACAAAGTGGAGATACAAGGGGCATTGAAGGATACAGCCACCATGACACTTCCCAAAGCCGAGATCAATGTCAAGACTAGGTATGTGGAAGGAGTGATAAGAGCAGCAGTGTGTGATGAGCCTAATTACCCGCTGGTGTTAGGAAACAGATATGTGTTTCTAGGTAGCCCTATAAAACCTGTGATCATGGCCATGCTCCAGGTCAGGTCGACCCCTAGTAAAGAGGAGGAACCACCACTAAATATTCATCTTAAACAGATGAAAAAGGCCCAGGCAAAAGATAAATCATTAAAACCTTGCTTTGGCAAATTGCCAAACAGCCACAAAACCCCTGATGAAGGAAAAATTTGTTTGAAGGAGGGACTGCTCTACAGGAAAGCTGGAGCAGGACCCAAAGGATATGGACAGTTAGTACTGCCATGGAGTTATAGGGAAAAAGTTATGGCACAAGCACATGTTGTACCAGATGGTGGACATCAGAAGATTGGTACCACCCGTCAAAGGACATCTGTAAAATTCTACTGGCCAAATGTAGCTGGGGACATTGCCCTGTATGTACAAAGTTGTGACCAGTGTAGCAAGGTACATTCCACATGATGGAAAAATAATAATCAGATGCTAGAAAAGCATTGTGGAGAACATGGGCCTGAAAGTAAAAGGAGAAATAAACGTGATAAGGTAGATGTAGTGGATAAGATGGCACTTTTTCACAAACAGTCTTCCAATAAAACATTTACAATGGCAACTCTACATATGGCACAAGGAGTAAAAATAAACACAGACCAGTTTCATCCGACACAGGGTGGATCGAAATTCTTGGAACTGGCTAAAAATAGAAATGAGGTTAATGGGCCAACCTTGAAAAACTAGAAAAATTAATAGTGGACGTTTAGCCAATTGGGAAAATGTTCCGCTCGCTTCGACATACGGCTATTAAGTAGCATTATGAAGGGCACCGGCGACAGTTGGCCGACCCTGTACAGTCCAATTGGAAGTATTGTATGGACATTGGATTGAGATCACACATATTATAGCAAATGCTAAAGGGAGAATTGATTCTGGATGCCGGAAATGCATTTCCCCACCTCATATGATTTCGCTCGTGACGTTAGGCGGAGAGAAACAGCTGGTGAATATGACCTCTATCTGAATGGCAGATTATTGAGTCATACATGAACATTAGTAAAGGGTTTTTCCAAATTCCAGTCAAGCTTGAGCTCAGCCCAATTGTTGGCTGTGATCATTTCGGAGGGGCACATTGAATTCATATGTTGCTTTTGGATTGAGAATACTCCGAGTGTTTTATCCAGGCTGATGAGGAAATTACTGGATCCCCTACATAACTGCTATCACCAAATGTATAGATCTCCTCATAAATATTGCAACCTTGAGGAACATCTAAAAACCTCTGGATATGTCGTTGGACAGACTTAGAGAAGAGTAATGGTGAATATTGATTGATAATCAGCATGTGACAGGCAGTAGCACCTGCAGCTGTTTATTAACACAACCTGCAATAGATACTTGGATTGCAGAGGTCTGAGGCAGATTTCTTGAGTAGTGCCTACTTTGAATGACCCATCTGCAGGAATCCAGGATCACACTAAGGAAGAGTAGAGTCAATTTGACATAATTTGAACTTGATTGTATACAGATATGAAAGCTGCACTAGTGGTTCACGCTTTTCTTATGGGGGAGATATGTAGTGAAGTGAATCCATATGACAACTTGCTCAAATTCCCCGCTCAAAATAAACTAGCTATCGTATTTTTAAAATCTATAAATAACTACAGTATTTGAAATTTGTCTGAGGGGCTAGTCAAATTTAACGCCAACAATTTATCTAGCGGATTTGAATTTTTCTAAGAAACTAGTAAAAAGGTTACCGCCCACCCAAAAAAAATTATCTAAGAGCATAGTACAAATTTAACAACCAATCATATTGCTTCCCTGTCTTGTAGTGTTAGGAAAATTTTGGTTGACAAGGAAATATGCCTATTTTGGGTTTTTGACCAAACGAAAATATTTTATTTCTTAAAAACTAAAGTGAATTAAACAGTGGGAAATGTCTTAAATTATAGCGCTGATATTGCTTAACACATAAGTATAAATATTCCCGCATGATAAAATTGTGTTGTAGGAGAAAAATTTATTTTAGTAATATTTTCACATCAGGGTCAGGCCCAATTTAATTACTTAAAAATTAACCAGAGTGAAATGCAAAGCAATAACTAAGGGAAAATTATGTAGAACAATAGAGATTAATTGGCTGTTCAATTATCACTTTTGATAATTGAAATCAGTCCACAAATAACTTTAAAATAAAATATTCAGAGTTGGTCAGATTAGACAAATACGCTTAGAAACCATAATATTTTCAAGTCTCAAAAAGTTAACTTTTGTTTTTTTACTTTTCTCTGATTGGTCGGGTGGGTAATGCTATAAATAGTATCAACTTTTTGTGGTTTTCCGCCATTGATTCATAAACACCATGCCGAGCTGACATATTCTAAGAAGACTGTATGACCAAACCTTTGCCATCTGATCTGTGAAAGCAGTGATAAGAACCCATTTATGGCCAGTCAGCTTGTGTGTGAGTGAACATATTAACCTGAGGGTCATATTAAGAATTTACATCGTGGCTGCATTCTATTGAGAAGAGGGGCGAGTGGAAGTTGAGCTCTTCTCAGACACTTGAAGCTAGACACCATCGTCTCAGCCAGGAGTCACACAGTGGGTGATCCTGACTACTATTGAGAGAACAGCAGTAGCATCAGTCTAAAGATAAGTCCTTTATAAGGCAAATGGTGGTTCATCCAAAAACTGGTTCACCCAAGTAAACTTAGAAACAACTATGGTATGATGACATTAGCAGACCTTACAGTGTAGGAATAGAACAGTAGTAATATTTGCAACAAGAACTGTGTGTGCAGACATTCCAGTGACCCTTTACAGAAATGAACATATTTGTTTTCCAAATTATTTATTTGATTCTGTAATAAACATTTTCTTGAGTTTGAAAGTCCGGACAAAAAGATTGATGTTCCGGACCATTAAATTGTACATATAAATTGAATACAGCCTTTCTTAAATAATTTTCATTAAAGTTGAAAGTTCTGTTTGCAATTAACCGTTAAGTATAAATAAATACATTCCCCTAGACCCATAGCTAAATCAATTTGGGATCAGAAGAGGTAGCAGTAGGGACTCAGAGTACATCATCATCATCTTCTCTGAGAACTTGCATAGCTTGACCCCACTTTGATGTCTATACACCCTTACTCTTTTCAGAGAAGAGGGTATTACTTTTAAGACCAGTCTCTTATCTGGCACTATCCTGGTATCATCTGATACACCTATTTGTCCAGGATAGCCTATCTCTTAATAACATCAAAGCCTCTTATCACAAAGCTAAAAACCTAAGGATACTGCAATAAGCAGACGTAAAAGACGAACAGAAAAAAAAGCTTATAGCTTACTCAACCCAAGAAAAAGATCCCACTAGTTTAATGGACCAGAATGTATGATAGATTGTATCAGATGGATAGAGAGAAAAGAAGTTATTGAAGGAAGAAACCAGAATTCAGAGGAAAAACAAGAAAAGCGGAAATGTAACAAATTGTACAAAGATTTACAAACAAAAAACTTAACTGATGGTTCAGCGAAGCTCGTCCACATAGCTGCACAGCACTGGTGATGAAGCTGAAGACAAAACTAACAGGTCTCCACAAACTTGAAAAGTTCACCAAAGTTCTTCTCAGTATTATCTCTGAACTGTCCACAGTAAGAATAACAACAGACTAATGTTCCCCGCTAATGTTCAGATAACCAGGCTTTTACACAAGTCTATGTGCCAGAAAAATATGAGTATGTCCTTTGGCACTATGATGCGCAAAAATAAATATGTCCAAGCACAGTTCACTTCACTACAATGCTTGAGGAATACAGCAGTCTACAGCACAGAGTACTTCAGGACCACTCAGATCAGCAGGCTTCACTCTTCAGCACAGTAACTTTCCAGGGTCACAACAGAGGCATTGGTAGGCTCCCACTGGACAGGCACATCAGTATGGCTTGAAAACCAAGAACTTGGCAAAATCCCCGGAAGATAATGTTCCCAGGTAGGTAGCGCAGTATGAGCAATGGTACTACTGCAAGTAGGCTACCAGAACGACAGTGTCAGGAACCAATCTACTCTGGTTGCATAGATCTAGACCATTCTCTAGATACAAGGAGTTTCACACACCCTGGAATGCCGCCAACACAATTCAAACTCCTATACGACCCAAAATAGACGATCTAATCTCCTCTGCAAACACACACAGTCAGGCACCAGAGCCCGAGATCTAATCTCCTCTTCCAACACACCCAGTCAGGCATTAGAGCCCATCTAATACCGACACCACAAGAACTACTGATCTTTATCCCACAAGGATCAACTGTAGACACCTAACACCATTAACCTTTGCTGCTCCACCTGGATCACTACCTTTCTTGTACTATGCTACAAAGTACACCTTGTAATATCTCAAAATGTCAAGCCAGATGCCAGCTACAACTTTATTCTATCACTTTTGACACTGAATCTATCAAAACTTGCCCTCCCTAGCGCACAATTTACTTGCAAAAACAGCTTCAACCATAAACACTGTCAAACTAATATCTGTGCAGACAACACCAACCTTGTCACTGTGACCTATGTCTAATCTAGCTCACTACCGCTAGCGAGGTCACACTTGACCAAATCTAGTTCACTAGTACTGACTGACACAAACACTGCCGTGAAACTGGAAAACCAAAATAACTCACTATCGTGAATGCTGTTTTCACACAGCATGCCTAAAAAAAAATTCACCGAATCTTTTGGCCGAATACCATCACTAACCAAGATCTGCTTTCTCGTAGCGAGCAAGAGGACATGCACACCATCATAGCTGGCGAGCGCTGGAGCTGGGTTGGTCATGTCCTCAGAAGAGACCCCGATGCCATCACAAGAACAGCTATGCTTTGGACCCCTGGGGGAAAGCGAAAGAGAGGCCGACCGAAGACAGCCTGGCGGGGGACTGTGGAGGCTGGGATGCAGGGGGTGAGCCAGAGTTGGGGCACTGTGCGGGGGATAGCCACCGACCGAGCAAAGTGGAATCAATTTGTTGTTGCCCTACAAGACGCCACTAGGCGTGATGGCCACTGACTGCTTTGATGGTCGGCAGCTAAGGATCAAAGAAGAAGAAGAAGTGAATGCTGTAAACCTGAAGGCGTGAATACAATACTCCTATAACATTTTAACACTCTGCATGCTTACTAAATTCTAGCCTTATAATGAAAATCTAGGCCCCATGGCCTTTAAAGAATGGGACAGAGCCACCCAAATGTCAAGGATCAAGATATGCTGTGGATTTATCACAACAACAATGCTACTAATTATAGGCTCGCTCCCTAGGAGCATGACCACAACACAATGGCTGACATAAGAAAATTAACACCTTCGACAGGTATTTCCCTTTAATATTATACACACACAATAAAGGCCTCACACGGCCAACAGACATATGAAATACATATAAATGCCAGAGAAACTTGCCTCAATTAATTTAACTAATAGTTTCATACATATCCATGCGACTGTACTGTACAAGCACTACATTGACTATCGCTCATCATGGCAGCCAAAAATCTATGATAAAGAACTACACAATTCATAGACAACTTGTAATCTGCAGCCTGAAGATAATATCCACTGGACACAACACTAATCCATAACTGGTTCATTCTTTGCATCTCGGCTTCCACAGTTCTCCTCCATGTTTTTTTGGTTGGCCTCTCTTTCACTTTCATTTGGGGGAGTTTCCATGTGCCTGTGGTAGGGAATTCTCTACTCAGAGAGGAATGAAAATCCACAGAACGAAAAAGGGGTGTGGGAGGTCATCAGGGGGAGATCAACAGCGCTCTGTCTCGACGGATAAGACGTTAGAAGAACGCAGCCAGGAGTCAATCCACAGTGCTGAGTACATTCAAGTTGATCTGCCTGATGATGATCTCACACACTTCTTGGACGGGAAGAGAGATGCAATCAAGTTTCCACCCGCCAGTGCAAAAGGGCTTTGGGAACAGCTGGACGAAGCCTTGGCAAAAGAGTTGGATAACAACCTGAAGCAGATAACTTTGGAGAAGAAGCTGGAAATCTTCGGCGACATAATATATCTGCACTGTCGCAAAGTGTTCGGAGTGAGGGAGGCAAGGGAAGGTAACCCACCACAAAAAAGCAGAAGACAAATTAAAATAGAAGAAATCAGAAAACAGAAGAAGCATGCCCGAAAACTGTTCAAAAACGCAGTTGCCGCAGAGAAGGAAGGGTTACGACAGGTTTGGGAGCACCTGAAAGGCCAACATAATGCCCTTTGTAGAGCAGAAAGGTTGTGCAGGAAGAAAAGGAAGACTCGAATGGATAGGGAAAGATTCTTCAGGGAGCCCTTCAAGTTTGCCAAAGAACTGTTTGAGCAGCCACGGTCGGGTACGCTAAACATCAGGAAAGAAGACCTGGAAGAACACCTTGGAATGACATATTCAGATGGTCGCAAAGATGAGCCGCTCAGCAGCATGGCAGGCCTTAAATGGCAGAGTAAGCCAGGAGCTGAATTTAACACCAAGCCCCCAACGGTGTAAGAGGTAGAAAGCATTGTCCAGAAAGCTCGATGCAAGTCAGCTCCAGGTCCTAATGGTGTTCCATATGTGGTGTATAAGAGATGCCCTGAGGTGCTCAAACGACTGCTTCGTTTACTGAAGAGTGCGTGGAAAACCCAGCTTGTAAGCAAGGAATGGAGAAAGGCGAACAGAGTCTACATCCCGAAGGAGCAAAATTCCACAGACATCAGTCAGTTCAGGCCAATCTCACTACTCAATGTGGAAGGGAAGATATTCTTCTCAGTGATGGCGAAAAGACTCACTACATACCTCCTGGCAAATGGGTACATTGACACTACCATTCAGAAAGGAGGTATCCCAGGTACACCAGGATGTCTAGAGCATGCCACAATGATATGGGAAGCAATCCAAAAGGCAAAGTCTGACAGAACAAACCTCCATGTAATCTGGTTGGATTTAGCGAATGCTTATGGATCCGTTCCACACCAGATGTTGTGGCAGGCCCTAGAAATGTATCATGTTCCACAAGAGATTGCAGCAATGCTGAAGCTGTATTTCGCAGGGTTTGCTGTCAGATTTTCAACCAGAGAGTACACAACGAAGTGGATTGGCCTTGAAGTTGGAATTGCGATGGGATGTACCATCTCTCCGATACTATTCGTGATGGCTATGCAGGTAATCCTCAATGCGGCTGAAGGAATGGCTATAGGTCCAAAGCTCGGTGGAATGTGTCTCATGCCACCGCTCAAAGCATTCATGGATGACACAACAATTCTGACATCAGATGAACATCAGGCCCGGAGGATGTTAGCACGCCTGGATGAACTAGTCAGCTGGTGCAGAATGAGCTTCAAACCCAAGAAGTCGAGAAGCCTATCAGTCAGGAAAGGGAAGAATCCCTACTGTCATTGAGGAACCTGTTAAAAGTCTTGGCAGGGTGTACGATGCCTCATTAAAAGACTCAAAGGCAGTGCAACAGACAATAGAAATGGCAGACAGAGGGCTACAGATCATAGACCAAAGCAGACTCCTGGGGAAGTTCAAACTGTGGTGCCTCCAGTTCATGTTGATACCAAAGTTGCTGTGGCCACTGCTTATATATGAAATAAGCACAAGTACAGTGGAAGCCATAGAGAAGAAGGTCAACAAGTTCATGAGAAAATGGCTAGGAGTACCACCAGGTCTGTCAGATGTAGCACTGTACTGCAAAAAGTCAAAACTTCTGCTTCCTTTCAAGTCAGTTGTTGAAGAGTACAAAGTTGGAAAGGCAAGGCTTGCAATGATGCTACGCGAGTCAGCTGATGACGTGGTTAAGTCCATTCAGCCCACACTGAAAACGGGAAGGAAGTGGAAAGTGGAAGAAGCTGTTGATGCTGCCCAAGAGTCACTCAAACTGAGGGAGGTAATCGGATACACACAAACGAATAGACGGGGATTTGGTCATGGAGACATCCGCTGGTGGTCCAAGGCATCAAGCAGGGAGCGCAGAGACATGGTAGTTCAGGAGATACGAGAAGCTGAGAATGATAAGAGGTTGCAAAAAGCAGTGCAGCAGGTCCAACAAGGCCAATGGACTACATGGGAAGGAGCCCTGCAGAGGTCCTTGACATGGAATGATATATGGCATATGGCACCTCTTAGGCTCAGCTTCGTTGTCAGATCACTGTATGACCTGCTGCCGTCGGCCACCAACCTTGTGAAATGGGGAAAGTCGGATGATGAGCAGTGCCCCCTGTGCCAGGGGAGGCAGACACTTGAACACGTGCTCTCAGCGTGTAAGGTGTCATTAGGGCAAGGGCGATACACTTGGCGCCATAACAAAGTGCTAAATGAGCTTGCTGCGACAATAGATCTGGCAAGAATGAAGGCGAATAGCAAAGTCCGGCCAGACACCGCAAACACATACTTTCTGAGGGCAGGAAAGTCAGCACACCCCAAACCGAATAAACCTGGTAGCAGTTTACCATCTCTTCTTGATTGTGCAAATGATTGGGAGATGGCGGTAGACCTACCTGGACGAGGGGCATATCCAGAGAGTATCAGAAAATCGCGGAGACGGCCGGATATAGTGCTTCATTCTGCAGCAACGCTTCAGGTCATACTGATTGAACTGACAGTGCCATTTGAATCCAGATTAGATGAGCAACATTCATTCAAAGCGGCCAAGTATAGTGATCTGGCCGCGGATCTGAGACACGATGGGTTCACTGCAAGGGTCATGGCTGTTGAAGTGGGTGCATGAGGGCTTGTGGCTGCATCAGTGTATGATCTATTGAAACTGTTGGGGCTGAGGGGACAGTCGAGAACAAGGGCCCTGAAGAGGCTTAGTGAAACTGCCGAAAAGGCATCAGGCTGGCTGTGGAACAACCGCAATGGGGAATGGAGATCGTAACAATAAACGCTGCGGTACAGAAAACACCAGGAATTTTTTCTAAGTCCACAATACGCTGAGGTTTGTGGTGGACTAGTGAACGGGCTGCGACTCAGGGGCGACAAGCGGTGTATACTATAAGGGGTGTCAGTATCAAAAGTCCAGTGGGGAACGCGCAGTGGCGACTCGTTGACTTCGCGCTGGTGTCTCAGTGTTTGCGACGGAACGAACGGAATAATTTGTCTTCTCCTTGTTACTTTCACAATTGCCTCCACGGCTGGCGGAGTTGTGGAATTTAAAGTTGCTACCATAAGTGAAATGGGTTCATTTTCGATGCAAGACAACAGGAAGCTGAGACGCTTGGGAGTCATGACCCAAGTGGGCCCGCCCCCCTTAGAGTGTAAAGGAGTATATAGGGCCGAAACACTTGTCGGATGGGGGGACTTCTTCTGATGATCAGATTGCTTCCTGTTGTATCGCTCTGTAAAGAGTTTCCTATCATCATGGGGGTCCATAGCATAGCTGTTCTTGTAATGGTATCAGGGTCCCATTTCAGGACGTTGCCAACCCAGCTCCAGCGTCTGCCAGCTATGATGGTGTGCATGCCCTCTTGCTTGCTCTGAGTAAGCAGATCTTGGTTGGTGATGGTATTCGGCCAAAAGATTTGGTGAATTTTTCTTAGGCATGTTGTGTGAAAAGAGGACAATTTCGACATTTCCTTCTCTGTAACTCTCCAGCTTTCCACACCATAGAGAAGCACAGAAAGCACACAGCTCTGATATAATCTTAATTTTGTGCTCTACTGAGAGGACTTCCAGATGTTGTTTAGACTAAAACAGGCTGTTCTTGCTTTGTTCATTCTGTTGTTGATGTCTTTGCTTGCTCCACCATCTAGTGTTACTATGCATCCTAGGTATGTGAAGGTGTCTGTCTGTACTAGTTGTTGATTCCATACTGATATGGGCTCAGGGCTGCTCACATTGAGTGTCATGACCTCTGTCTTCTTTAGATTGATGTTCAAGCCCACCTGCTGGCTATACTTATTAAGTCTATCCATTTTTTCCTGGATGTGTTGATGTGAATGTGCTAGTAGTGCAATGTCATCTGCATATTCCAGATCTTTCAATGTAGAAAATGTTGTCCATCTTATTCCTCTTGGACTGCCCTCTGTTGTCTGGCCCATCACCCAGTCTATGACTGTTAAAAATAGAGTGGTTGATACGGGGCATCCCTGTTGTACTCCTGTCTTCACCTCAAAAGTTAGGTTGCTCTGCCCAACGATACACGTAAAGTTGGCATAGAGGCTTTTTATGATTGACACTATGCAGCTTGGAATTCCATAAGTCCTCAGCATTTTGCATAAACTGTCCCTATGTATACTGTCAAAAGCCTTTTCAAAATTAACGAAATTAA
Organism: Oreohelix idahoensis; assembly: GCA_024509875.1. Taxonomy (NCBI): domain Eukaryota; kingdom Metazoa; phylum Mollusca; class Gastropoda; order Stylommatophora; family Oreohelicidae; genus Oreohelix; species Oreohelix idahoensis. The sequence continues at coordinate 23,852 of JAMPIV010012779.1, read as the reverse complement.
TGTACAGCTGTCTTTGCCATTCTGAGCACTGCTGTATACTTTTCTTGAGGGTAAATATATGATCTACACATCTTCTGTTCTTTATAATTCCTGCTTGTTCTTTTCTCAGTTGGTGGTCTACTGCTATTGAATTTCTCTGCATAATTATCCTGCCTAGTATTTTGCTGGGAACTGAGAGAAGAGTGATTCCTCTCCAAGTATTGCAGTCTGCAAGATCCCCCTTCCTGGGCAATTTGACAATTATTCCTTTGTTCCACTCTGTTGGTGTTGTCTCTGTTTTCCAGACTTGTGCAAATAGTGGTTCTAATAGTTCTGCTGCTAGCTCAGGGTTTGTCTTAAATAGCTCTGCATTTAAGTTATCATGGTCTGGAGCATTTTCATTCTTTAACCCTTTGATTGCTGTGATGATTTCTTCTTTTCGTGGAATGTCTGTATTAACATCTAGATCATTTTCAGCCTCAGGAACATTCAATTGTGTCTCTGGTGGTTCCTTGTTCAGAGTTTCTCTAAAATGCTCTACCCATCTCGTTTCCTGTCCCTCTGCTGTCGTAATGAGATTTCCTTGCTTATCTCTTACTAATGTAATGTTGTTTGCACCTCGTTTTCCGCTGATGATTTTAGTTATTTTGTATACTGTGCTTTGTTCATTTCTCAGTGCTGCCTCTTCTGCCTGTCTTGCAAGATTGTCTATGAAATTCCTTTTGTTGGCTCGGGTTTGGCTTTTAACTTCCTTGTCCAGCTGACTGTACTGTTTGCTATATAGTTGCTTTAACCTGGGGGACCTTGCTTCTGTTTTCTTTTTTTTCATTTCCTTTATCATTATGGTGTTTAATGTTTCTGGTGTTATCCAGTCTTGCTTTTTCCTTTCCTGGAATCCCAAGCATGATTTGCTGCTTTCTTTATATATTGTTGAAATGGTGTTGAATTTCTGGTCAATATCATCCGTCAGTGTCTGTTCCTGACTTTTGGCAAATTGATATCATTTCTTTATGTCAGCCACAAAAGCTTTTCTGGTAAGGGGGTCCTTCAATTTGCTGATGTCAAACCTTTTCTGTGTAGTTTCAGTTTGTCCAGCCATTCCTAGTTTCACTTTCAGTTTTGCTACTACTAAATGGTAATCACTTCCTACATCCGCACTTCTTCTTACCTTCACATATCGTAATGCATGTCTCCATCTACCATTAATCATAATGTGGTCTGTCTGGTTTCTGTCCCGACCATTTGGTGATTCCCATGTTAATTTGTGAATTTCTTTGTGTGGGAAAAGTGTTCCTCCAATGACCAGGTTGTTAATGCTACAGAAACTTATTAACTTATCCCCATTTTCATTTGCTGTTCCACTGCTGCTTTTCCCCATTACTCTTTTTTTATATGTATTGTGTGTTCCAACTTTTGCATTGAGGTCTCCCATTACTACGATAAGATCATATCTAAGCGTGTCTTCCATTTCTTTCTGCAGTTGTTGATAGAATTCGTCCTTGACCTCATCATCGCTGTCATTTGTTGGTGCGTAGCATTGCATTATTGTAGTGTTGGTGAATCTCCCTCTCAATCTTATTCTTATCATTCTGTTGTTGATGTGTTTCCATTCCAGTAATTTTTTTTCTATTTCTTTCTGTAGAATAATGGCTACACCTTCATTGTGCTATCCATCCTCTCTTCTAGAGTAAAGTACTGTTTCTCCTATTGCTGTTTTAACTTTTCCTGCCTCTTCCATCTTACTTACTTACTTAGTCGTTCCCCTTCTACCGTGAGGTGTAGAGGTTTGGAAGAGAGAGCGCCAGACCATTCTATCAGCTGTCTTCTTCCTGGCCTGCTTCCATTCTAGTCCTCGGTCCTTCAAAGATTGTCTAATGTTGTCCTCCCAGCGGACTCTGGGTCGTCCTGGAGGTCTGGATCCCTGGCTCTTTGTTTCCCATGCTTGTCGTGGTAGCCGATCTTCTCCCATTCTGCAGACATGGCCAAACCATCTTAGTTGGGACTGTTCTATTTGGGTCTGCAGCGGATGGGATTTTAGGCCTTGACGGATCGTCTGGTTGCGGACCATGTCTCTTCTTGTTACTTCAACCACTTTCCTCAGATACCTAATTTCTGAGGTTTGGATCTGGCTTTTGTGGGTTGTAGTCATTGCCCACGACTCGCATCCATATGTCAAGACTGGGACATAGGTGGAGCGGTATACAGCCATCTTCGTTTTCTTACCAACCTCTTTCTTGCTGAGGAATCCACGATTTATGGCCTGAAAAAGTCTCCCAGCCGCTGCTTTTCGAGTGGCCAACTCTTCTTTGATGCCTCCCTTTCGGTCTATAATAGCTCCGAGATATTTAAAGTGGTCGACCTGCTCCAGGACCTGTTCTCCCAACTTAATCTGATGTTTTCTTTCTTCTCGTGATATCACCATGGATTTTGTTTTAGAGCTGCTTATGACCATCCCTCTCTTCTCCAGCTCTTCCTTCCAGACTTGCAGGTTGGATTGGAGATGTGCCTCTGATTTAGCAATCAGGGCAACATCATCAGCAAATGCCAGCTCCAAAATATAGACCTGTCTCATCTTCCAGTACCCCACTGAATACTTTCTTGTTCTCTCCTTACATGCCTTGATGACATCGTCCATAAGGAGTATGAAGAGGTAAGGTGATAGGATATCACCTTGTCTTACACCAGTGGTGGTCCTGAACTCTTCTGACTTATGGTTTGCTGTCCTCACATAATTTCTGCAAGACTTGTAGAAGCTCTGTATAGCATGAATCAGAGGTGCTGGAATATTCTTCCTTGCCAAACAGTCCCAAAATTTGCTCCAGGGGACCCTGTCAAACGCCTTTTCCAGATCTATGAAACAAAGATGGATCTCACTCTTATACTCAAGGGCCTTTTCACTCAGCTGTCTGAGTGTGAAGATTAGGTCTTGAGTACTTCGGTTTGCTCGGAATCCGCACTGGACCTCATCCAATTGTGGCTCAGCTAGGCGTCGGAGTCTCTGCTCTAGGATTCTAGAGTAGATTTTACCAGGGACACTGAGAAGGGATATGCCTCTATGGTTTCCACATTGTCGATTGTCACCCTTTTTGAAAATTGGTGTTATGATGGCAATCTCCCAATCCTTTGGTATGGTCTTGTTGCACCATGCTGCCTGTAGGACCTTTAAGAGTAATAGGTCGCCTGATGCTCCCAATGTACTTAACCATTTCTGGTGTTATACCATCATGCCCTGCTGCTTTGCCCATCTTGATTTTCTCTAGTGCTGCCCTCAGTTCTTCCATCTTTATGTCATCTTCACCATCATTGGTTTCCTCTTCTGTGTCAGTGGTTATCATTTCTGATGCTTCATCATGCTCACCATCCAGGAGTTCTGAGAAATATTCTTTCCATCTTTCCATTACTTCCTTCGGGGCAGTAAGCAATTTGCCTTGCTTGTCCTTTATAAATTTGAGAGGGCATTGTTTTTCTTTCCTCATGTTCTTTAGGGTCTTATAGAACAATTTCTGGTTTTCTTGTGCATCTTTTTCTAGCTTTTCTCCAAATTCTTCCCAGGACTTCTGTTTTGCTGCTAGCACTTTGTTCTTTGCTTCTGTTCTGAGTGTCACATATTCTCTATATTTTTCCATTTGTCCTGTTGTGTTTTTAGCTCCTAAGTATTGTTTCCATGCCATTTTCTTCTCTCTTATTTTCTCTTTGACTTCCTCTGTCCACCAAGGTGTCCTCTTTCTCTGGTTCCCAAGTCGGACTTCACCGCATGCTTCTGCAGCAGCTGTCTTTATGATATCCTTGAATTTATTCCAGAGGGTTTCCAAGTCATCAGGTCGTTCTTCTGTGTTGCTCACTGCTGTAGCAATAAGCCCCTGATATCTGGTCTTAATTTCTGGCTCTCTCAGCTTGTAGGTCCTAATGCTCATTTCTCCTGCTCGTTTACTTGGTTTCTTGCGTGATGTTGGGCAGTTCCTAGGCTGAGCAGCTCTTTCAGTTGTTCGTTTGATTGTTAGCAGGTAGTGATCACTTCCAATCTCTGGCCCCCTCCAGACTCTTGCATCTCGGACATATCTGAATGAGCTTCTCCGAACAATGGCATAGTCGATCACTGACTTCTCATTCTTGGTTGGTTCACATCTAGTGTATGCATGTATGCGCTTATGGGGGAACTTTGTGTTTGTAATGATCAGATTCTGCTCACTGCAGAATCTAAGGAGTCGCTTTCCATTGTCATTGAGAGTATCTTCTCCATATCTTCCGATAACTCCACCCCATCTAGCATGGTCATTTCCAACTCTGGCATTAAAATCTCCGAGCATAATAACTTCATCTAGGCAGTCATCCACTGTCCTTTGAAGCAGCTCGAAGAATTCCTCCTTGACCTCTGCTCTCTCATCCTCATTTGGCCCATACACTATGACCAGGTTGACTATGGTTTCTCCTTCTTTTAGTTTTACAACCATAATGCGCTCCGAGACAAAGTTCCATCCCTTGATACTATCTTTTTGATTTTGGGCCACAATGCAACCCACACCCCCTTTAGCTCTTTCAGATATGGGTACACCACTGTAGAGCAACGTGTTGCCATCGAGATCCATGACTCCTTGTCCTTTTTTCTTTGTTTCCGTTATAGCCAGGATCGCTAGTTTTGCTTTCCTCATCTCTTCCAACAGCTCCTCTTCCTTCCCATTTATACTTCTTGTGTTCCAAGTTCCATAAGTCGTAGTCCGTAGTCCGTTCCAGTTCGTCGCCTTTAGAATCAGTCCGGTTTTCTCTCTTGTAGTTCGCGTAATCATGGTTTAAAGCAAACAGGTGATTGGCCTGTTGTGCCTTTGCATGGTGGAGGGGCTGCCTCCTTACGGCCTCCATGCAGGCCGCCCTCCTCCTTTTTCATCCGGGCTTGGGACCGGCATTGGCGGAGTTGCCTCTTCCATCTGCTCTCGCTTATCCCTAGAACGTGTAATCCATAGTTTCTCATTTCTGCTGTGACCTGTTTTAGTTTACCCATCTTGTTCATTGTCCTGACATTCCAAAATCCTATTCTTGTTTCATGTTTTGCGGTCAGGACGTCCATTTTCGTGTCATTGGCTTCCTTTCGGCTTTCACCACTGACAGTCATACGAGCCTCAGACTCTGGATGTTTATCCCGCAGCAAAGTTTGTTCATTTGTTGTCGTTTCCATAACTTCATTTCTTTTGACATAGACAGGGGTGTCAGTCCTATGCTAAAACCCCCAACCTGGAAGACCAGGGTGTCTGCTTTAGTCTGGGGCCGATTTGGGAAGCAAACATGACATTTCAGGGATAATTTTATTTCCAAAGGATATCACCAAGAGTAGGTAAGAGTGATTGAGTGGCCACTGTATGAAAGAGAGAGTGAATATTTGTCTTTGTTACAGGGACTTTACCAAAATTACATTTGCTTAAACTTGTTAACTTTACTGTGTAGCCTATAGTAGGAACTTGTTTACTTTACTGTCTACTCTATACTATAGTGCAAACCTTTGACCTTTGGGGTATTAACATTTTGGGTTCTTTTCTCTATAAGGGGTTAGCACATTTATTCTGCTATTTCATATGTATGTAAATCTGATTTTATTTTGATCTTTCTTTAGATATTTGAGGTTGTCAAGTTTAAATGATAATAAACAACATAAGGAACTTAACTTTGTGTGTTGGTCAGACCCATACCCAATTAACCGTAGTTTTTCACGTTTGTGTGTCTTGTTGTCACATAGCTGTGTGTGTGTGTAGTTAAACTTATATTTATATGTATGAGGAGGGCAAGGTTGTTTTGTACTAAATTATAGTCGTATAGATAGACTGGAATAGAGAAACTCACTCATTCCATAGACATATTTTGTTCCTTAAACTATCACCTATGAAATCTATTTCTCACACCTTTTTTCTCACAAACCTATCCCCATCCACTCTGCTCAGATGGAAAAAAAAATAACTCACAACCTATCTGTATGACATGCATAAATGGTAGAGTATGTGACTGAAATGTTAGGACTGGGGCTGATAATGACATTACATGAAGTGTGTTCATGTATATGTCATTGTATACATTAGAATTGTCATTATTTTGGTACATTATATGAACACCAAAAATGTATGTCATTACCATGTTTTAACAAATTATATTACCAAATGTGCTTCACCAAACAATGGTTTTAACATTACTACTAGCTATATTTCTCAATTGTAATTCATGCTCATGTATGCTATTAGTTTAAGTAGTAGAAAATAGCCATAAGTAATTATTTCTCAACTCATTTTTCAATAATTCATATTTGAAGAATGCTGCACATAAAATTCAGTGATGTCCATGTTCTATGACATGTCTACTTTAGATATATGTACAATGTGAATACAATGTTGTTGTTGTTGTTCGTCCATCACAGGTGATGAAGACCACGCTGTTCATACAATTATTTAGGAATATGTTAGGTTAGTCTATGGGTACGAAGGTGACTGATGAGCCCGATGCGGGCCTTGAAAGATCTCGGACAGTGTGGGCAGGGAATGTTTGCTTCATGTGAAGGTTTTATTTCACGGTCTTTTCTAGCTTGTCTCCGCTGTTCCGCTGCTGCTCTTCTGGATGATTCGCATGCCGCTGCACCTTTACGAAGAGATGTGCGCCAAGCAGTTCGGTCTTGCGCAGCAGCTTCCCATGTGTCTGGGTTTATGTCAAAGGTTTTCAATGACGTCTTTAACGTGTCTTTGAAGCGCTTCTTTTGGCCACCATGGGAGCGTTTACCCTTCTGTATCTCACCATAAAAGAGTATCTTTGGCAGTCGATGGTCTGGCATGCGGACTACATGACCTGCCCAGCGAATCTGTGACTGCATCAGAATAGTATCAATACTAGGGATACCAGCTCTGTCAAGAACGGTGGTATCCGGGATCTTGTCTTGCCATTTGATGTTCATTATCTTCCTGAGACAGACTGTATGGAAGTGTGTTGCGTGAGAAATTCTCGCAACATCGTTTTATTACAATATATATTTTGTAACGCAAGGGCAACAACTGCTTGAAATTTATAGTCACTTTTCTCGGTAAGCAGTTGTCTCCTCGCGTTGGTATTGAATGCAGTTAAGTTTGCTATGCTAGGCCGTTTTCTCAGAAAACGGTTGGCAACCTGTTGGGTTATCCTTTTAAGGTAATCATTCTTACGCTGGTTCGTAGTAAAGGTCCTTGCGTCTTAAGTTCTGAGCTGTGGTCATTTTGCGCTGGACTGCGCATGACTGGTCTTGCTTCTTGGTCGATCGATTTCCGCCCACCAGTCAGTGAGCGATTTTGAATAGCTAGGAAGATGCCTCGCTGAGAGGGGATCTCCGCTATTTTTTGTTCTGTCAGGAATGTGAAGTCCTCTTAATGGATATTTCGTTTATTCGAGATAATACCTCTAGTGTATTTCCACATGCCGGGAGGCGTAATATTTCTGTGTATTTCCTGAAGGCAAGGTAAATTAACTTTTCATTAACTCTATCGATTTTTGGTCGTGAGCGACATTTGATTCATAGCCTGTCTTCGAAAGTCGTCGTCACGAGATGTTTTCCCAGCTCACATGTCGCTGTATTGTACTGCATCGGTTGATGCATGTCCCAAGGACCATTACTTGCTACTTTGTTACATGAACTAGGTTTGGAAACCTTTGTTATCTAGAGGATATTTTTGAGGACATTATTTATACTTCGGCAGACGTGTCTGTCTTGCTGAAGTCAGATTAAGGAGAGTGAACTGATCTCATACATCTGGTTATCTTCTGGCTAAGATAGAAAGGGATGGAGAATTTTCCCGACTACATTACAGCCTTATAATGTATTGACATGCCTGTGAATCACCTTTATTATGATGCTGTCTACCGTCCATTGCTATACTGACATTGTTGCTGTGATAATGACTGTCTGATGTACCTACATATTCGCGTATACATTTTGTCACTGTGGCGTCCACAATAAATGATACAGAAAAACGTCTAGCTGTTACAAGCATCATTGACTTTATACGTCGTGAGTTAACTGACGTCCTTGTATGGATTGCCCTGTTTTTGTATGATCGTTGTTTGACTGTACATCTACACACTACACAAAACCAGACATGCGGATACCATCCATCATCATATGGCATCACGCATCATTTGGTGGCCATAAGCTGGTTTGATCTGGTACCAGCAAACACGGGGTCCCTTACCCACTTCATTTTCAACAAGAATTCATCAGCATCCTTCAAGAAATTAGCATTCTTCAAGAAAGTCAACACTTCAAATTTTCAAAGTACTCGGCGTTGCCCGGGAAAAGTCAAAATTGTTTTTTTTTGACGGAAACAGGAATTTGACAGTACACGGCGTTGTTGAATATTGCCGGATAACACGGACTACTGTTGTCGTTAACACAAGTCAAGCAAGTTGCTGTTATCAAGGTTCCAGTGCTGTCGTTTTTTTTTTGAGAAGGTCAAGTGCCGGTTGAAACGGGTTGTTTTCTGAAGAAGGCCAAGTACCGATTTCCATCAATTTACTATTGGATTAGAAGGTCAAGTGCCGAAACAACTCAACATACAGTATTTCAGAAGCTCAAGTACCATCGTGTTAGCAGTGGAAGCAGTTCAGATGTGCCATCATCGTTGGAGCTTCGCTCTTTAGGACGTTGATTGACATCCGTTTTTTCTGCTGTTCTACGATTGGAAGCCTATAAGTTAAGTGGCCTGTTTGTATGTAAACTGTGCCCTTATACTTCTGCTGAGTCTTCTGTGTATCATCTCATTCTATTGTTATATGTTATATGTTTATATGTTATTTGTATATTTATATGTTTATATTTCGCGGGTCTGGCTGGGTGGCGACTCCTATAGATCATACCACATAGCAGAGGTTTTCTATTGAGAGTGTTCTGTAGGGTGTGCAAATTTCCGATACTGGAATTTGCTAAGCGACTTCTGTTGCTATTTATGTTAGTTGTGATGACATGTATTAATATTGTTTTCGTTATTATTTCGCATTCTTTAGTTTTGTTTTGATTTGTTTGTATTTGTTAGCCTCATCTTTACTATAGTTTAGTTTCATACAACATTTTTGTTTATACACTGTGGTGTCATGTATTTTGTTTAATTCCATCGCAGATATCGTCACATTTTTTGTGATATTTCATTAATTTCTGCTTTATTTTTAGTTGATTTCTGCGAACGTTTTTGTATTGTTGCTGATCTTTGTTATTGTTTACATTGTTATTGTTTACATTGTTTACATTGTTTACATTTTCAATGTTTACATTCTGCTTGTGTTTACATAGTCATTGTTTACAGTTATAGTAATTAGTTAATGGGCTATGCTAATGCACTGTTACTACTACACTGATGATAAATGAATGATGAATAGTGTCGTGCACTATTGAATGAGAAGTGCACTTATGATAAAGAATTGAGTGTTGATATTTCATATACAAGTTCTTTGATTGGAGACTTGTTTTCCCACAGAGATTGGGATAATATAATGTGATGTGAATATACAAGTGCTTAATTAAGACTTGTTACACTTAGGTGTGAAATAAATTAGTTAAATATTTCAGGTTTGGACTCATATGTTAGACAACATGTCTACACTTGAGTACTTTATTGAACAGGGTAAATCCCTGGGTAAGACTGATGATAAGTTGGAAGAGTATGCTACTGCTCTATATAACAAAGCGCTGAAGTCTGAGGAAAAAAGACAGAAAGCAGAAGCTGAGCAGAAAAAGATAGATTCTGAGAATCTGAGACTGCAGATGCAGGCAGATGAAAGAAAATTCCAAATGGAAATGGAAAAACAGAAAAGGGAATCAGAAGCTGAGGAGAGAAAACTCCAGCTACAACTAGAGGCTGAAAATAAAAGACTTGAAAAAGAGGCTGAAAATAAAAGACTTGAGAAAGAGGCTGAAAATAAAAGACTTGAAAAAGAAGCTGAGAATAAAAGACTTGAAAAAGAAGCTGAGAATAAAAGACTAGAAATGCAGGCTCAAGCTGAAGAAAGGAAGTTACAAAGAGAGGCTGATGAGAGGAAAGAAAAAGCAAAAATGGAACATGAAGAAAAACTCTTAGCTTTAGAGTTGGAGAAGTTGAAATTGACGAGCATGAGTAATGCTAATGATGCAAACAAGGGTTCATCTTCGGATAAGGCTAATAATGATACTTTTAAGATTAAGTTACCAACATTTAGTCCTTCCAGTGATGACATAATGTTCTATCTGGACAGATTTGAACAAGCATGTACAGCTCATAACATAGACAAAGCAAAATATGTTTATCAGTTATCAGGGATACTGACAGGTAAAGCTTTAAGTATATTAAATATGGTGGATGAACCTGACAAGAACAATTATGAGGTTGTCAGGGCCGCTTTGTTAAAGAAATATCAGCTTAACGAAGACGGCTATCGTCTACAATTTAAAAACATGTTGCCTGAAACTGGAGTTGAATTCTCCAAGTTTATAGCAAGAATACGCATTACTTTCTCACGATGGGTTGAACTATCTAAGACGGAAAAAACTTATGAAGGACTTATGGACTTAATACTTAGAGACAAAGTCATGTCGTCTGTCAATGAGTCTTTCCTTGCTTTCCTTCATGAACGTAAACCTAAAACAATAAAAGAAATGGAAGATTTCTGTTGCCAATACGTAACTGCGCACCCACACATAACCATGGGTAACTCTAAGGTGAAAGAAGGTTTACCAGTTGCTTCGGCAGCACCGTATGGTCAAAACTTTGCTCGTAGATCCCAACAAAATTTTGATAGAAAGAGCAGCGGTAATTTCTGTCAAAATCATGGAAATCAATTTCATGGTGATTCTTCTTCGAAGAATTGGAGACAACCTGATAGTACTAGTTACTATCACCCTAATAATTATAGGCATTTCAAAAGAGGATATGGTAATAGAGGTTATTCCTGCCGAAGACCTCAAAACCAAACAAATAGATGTTCGCATCAATGTGGACATGAGAGTAATCGTGGAAACTGGAATTCGAATCATGATAACAATTACAATAGAGACAATAATAACTGCAGGGATAATAATAACTCTGATAACTTCAGAGGTAATAATAGTCGGGGTAGATCTCAACACAAAAAAAAGAGATATCAGCAGGCTAATTCTGTACAAAGGGAAACTCAGGGAGCCTTTAATCAGGTTGTTGATAATAAAAACTTTGACGCGGTCACTGGTTCTGCTTTTGACTTTGAGAGAGCAAACAAATGCCCCCAATGCAGTACTTTATTCGAACCGGGTACCATAACTACTTTGAGTTGTGGTCACCCTCTTCCCGCTCTTCCTGCTGCTGTTGCGCATGACGGGAGGGGTTCTTTAATCCTACATAAGGGTCTTGTTAATGATACTCCGGTCTCACTACTTTTCGATTCCGGATGCACCACTATTGGTGTTAGACAATCGCTTGTAGATCCATCTTGTGCTACAGGAAAGGTTATTAAATGTGTCACATTTGGCGGCACTCTAGAAAAATATCCTACTGCTGTAATTCGCATTGCCACTCCTTTCTTTACAGGAGATGTGCATGCTTGTCTCTTACCTAATCCTATTGCGGACCTTATCATTGGTCATATTCACGGAGTTAGGGAGTGTACCCCACAGCAGATTGCTGCTTGGGAAGATAATAATATGCAAGCTACCAATGCAGTAGTTACAAGAGCACAAGCTCTACAAACACCCGAAACTTCACTGAATGGTGATAATGAAGTTGATAGCCAAGATAGTCACTTAGTGATTACTCGTGACTCTTTCATAAAATTGCAAGAAGAAGATCCTTCTTTAAAAAAATTCTTCATTCTTGCGAAGAAAGGTGATCCGAATCAGGATACAAATAGAAAATCTTGGATTGCAATGAGAAACGGCGTACTTGTACGTATGGTACAAGATTCGACTACGTCGGCACATTCGCAAATTCTTGTTCCCAAGAGCATGAGAGTGCAAATATTGCAACATGCTCATGACTCGCAATGTGCTGGACATATGGGTTTTTTCCCGTACGAAGTCGAGAGTCCTTGCGGCTTTCTTTTGGCCTTTTGTCAACAAGGACATTCGTATTTACTGCCGATCATGCAAGGTATGTCAGGAGGTCAAATCTAGAGGACCACGACATGCTGCGCCTATCCAGGCTGCTGACATTCCTATTCGGCCGTTTCAGAAAATGGCCATAGATATTATTGGCCCTTTTAAGGTCAAGTCGGCCAGAGGACATCAGTTCATCCTTACATGTGTTGATATGTGCACACGTTGGCCAGAGGCTATTCCTCTTAAGAGCATATCTACTACAGATATCGCAGATGCTCTTTGGTTGATATTTTCTCGCTTGGGGTTCCCCAGAGAAATATTGTCAGACCATGGCACTCAACTCATATCTGACACTATGTCACAGGTAATGTCTACCTTACATATTGAACGATCTCTCAGTAGTATCTACCATCCTATGTCTAATGGGTTAGTTGAGCGTCTGAATAGAACGCTCAAGACTTTGCTTGGTAAGATAACTGAAGATCATCCTCAAGATTGGGACAGGGTTTTACCCGCAGCTCTCTTTGCCTATAGAGAAGTCCCTAATGAACACACAGGATTTTCTCCCTTCGAACTTGTCTTTGGCGCGCGTCCGCGCGGCCCTATGTCTTTATTACACGATCTCATCACTGCCGATGATATTAGCGATGAAACTCAATCCTCATATGAGTATGTCATTGCTCTTAGACAAAAGATCATTGAGGCATGTAAGCTAGCAACTGCTTCATCAGAAATTGCTAAAGAGAAGGCAAGGCAGTTTGCTAACAAGAATAGATGTCTACGACAACTTTGTCCAGGTGACAAAGCATTCGTCCTACTCCCCAGTAGGGAAAATAGACTTCTTATTGCATGGAAAGGTCCGTATGCAATAGTCTCTCGGATTTCCGATGTTGACTATGTGGTCGATATTGATGGAAAGCATAAAACTTTCCACATAAACATGCTTTCGGAATTTCACGAACGTCCGGACTATTTGCTGCCTATTTTCCAGGCAACGGATGATGCTCCTGCACCTCACGGTCATTATTCATCCCTGTCTGTCATACAGGATGAGGAATCTACCTTCTCTGATGTCAATCTTCCCCTTCCAGTGGTTCCATTACATTCCACGGAATCTTGGAAAAACGTTTCTGTTTCTCCTAATCTTTCTGGTGACGAACATCGACAAGTCTCGTCGATGTTACAAACATTTCAGGATGTTCTCACTGACATTCCTGGACACACAGATGTCATAGAACATGACATAATTCTTACCGACAATAATCCAATTAGGGTTAGGCCTTATCCTATCCCTATACACTTTCAGTCGCAAGTGGAAAAGGAATTGGATGAAATGATTCAATTAAATATAATTGAACCATCGACTTCACCATATTCTTCTTCCATGGTTATTGTCCGGAAGAAGGATAAGAACATACGAATTTGCGTTGATTATCGCAAATTGAATCAGGTCACAAAGTTCGATGCTGAACCGATGCCTTTGTTAGAAGATCTACTGATTAGACTTTCTAATTCTAGATTCTTCACTAAACTTGACTTGTCTAAAGGTTATTGGCAAGTGCCTTTAGCAGAGCATGCCAAACCTCTTACTGCTTTTTCTACACCTAGGGGTCTATTTCAATGGAATGTTATGCCTTTTGGTCTCATGAACGCCCCTGCCACTTTCGTTCGCATGATGCGTCGAATTCTGTCACATCGTTCGGATGTCATCGCATACTTAGATGACATCTGTCTCTTCAGTGATACCTGGGAAGATCACTATTTAGGGTTATATGACTTACTGTCCACTCTACGTGAGAATAATTTGACAGCAAAACCTTCTAAAGCTTTTGTTGGTTTTGGTGAAATCTCTTTCCTGGGTCATCGTGTTGGTCATGGTCTCTTGAAGACAGAAGACCACAATACTTCCAAAATACTGAACATCTCTGTTCCTAAAACGAAGAAACAAGTTAGGAGTCTCTTAGGTTTAATTCAATTTTATGGGAGATTTATTCCAAATTTATCTTCGATCATGGCACCTCTCTCAACATTGTTGAAGAAAGGTTCGCCTAATCTGGTCCGTTGGTCTGAAGAATGCCAATCTTCACTAGACCAAATCAAGAATATATTTTCTTCTCCTCCCATCTTAAGATTACCTACTCTTGATAGGACTTTTGTTCTTCGGAGTGATGCTTCATCCACTGGGATTGGAGCAGCACTGATGCAAGAATATGCAAATACTCTGCATCCTGTTATGTACATTTCTAGAAAACTAAATGCGGCAGAGAGGAACTACTCGGTTTTAGACCGTGAGTTGTTAGCGATGGTTTGGTCAATTCTAAAACTACAAAGATTCCTCCTGGGCGCACATTTCATTCTAGAGACTGATCAGAAAGCTCTTACAGCTATTCAGACTAAGAATTTGAAGAGTTCGAGATCCACTCGATATGCTATAGCTCTTCAACCTTTTCACTTCACGGTACGAGCTATCCGTGGTGCGGATAATGTGATGGCTGACATTTTGTCTAGATGCCCACATGACTCCAACTAATACTTCTGTCCTATATTTCCATATATTACAGAGTCATAACACACCTATATTACTACAATAGATTAGCACATCTGTACTCACTTTATATGTACACACTATCGTGCTTTGTTATCATCTTCTTCTGTTCGTTTTTTAAGATGATAGAGGAAGACTGAGTGGTTAATATAAGGGCCGTTAGTTTACTAAACAGCCACAATTATTAATAATGTATTGTACCTTATGAAGCATATTAGTTATTAATTAGCATTATATTGCTTGTACTTTCTCAGAATGTCATTGATGAGCTGAGGACTTACCTTACTATTATCAAGCATGACGAGTTCTAGATTGTGTACTTACCCTCGGAATGCCAGAGGATATGTCCTGGATCGTCATGTAGTTTAACTTTACTATGTACTTATGTCATTACATGTCAAATAATGTACTATTTAAATTTTCCTATCAGATTTGTACATCCATTTTTAAAGACAATATTAGATTATGCTATTTAATGATGTCTATGGTAACTTGCATACGTATATTGTGTTTACATGCTAACGTGATGTGTGTTGGTGACACCTCCCCGATGTGAATATTTTTTGAGACATATTTATTTTTCTGTTGAGGTATATCCTCACCAGACACTCTATATTTAGCCTCATGTTAGGCAATTTAATTAATTATCAGCGCATAATTTGTGCGTTTTGAGCCGCTTATCGCATTCTCTTTGATATTTAAAAAAAAAAAATATGTTCCACATTTTTTTTTATCGGGAGGAGGTGGTGATATGTTGCGTGAGAAATTCTCGCAACATCGTTTTATTACAATATATATTTTGTAACGCAAGGGCAACAACTGCTTGAAATTTATAGTCACTTTTCTCGGTAAGCAGTTGTCTCCTCGCATTGGTATTGAATGCAGTTAAGTTTGCTATGCTAGGCCGTTTTCTCAGAAAACGGTTGGCAACCTGTTGGGTTATCCTTTTAAGGTAATCATTCTTACGCTGGTTCGTAGTAAAGGTCCTTGCGTCTTAAGTTCTGAGCTGTGGTCATTTTGCGCTGGACTGCGCATGACTGGTCTTGCTTCTTGGTCGATCGATTTCCGCCCACCAGTCAGTGAGCGATTTTGAATAGCTAGGAAGATGCCTCGCTGAGAGGGGATCTCCGCTATTTTTTGTTCTGTCAGGAATGTGAAGTCCTCTTAATGGATATTTCGTTTATTCGAGATAATACCTCTAGTGTATTTCCACATGCCGGGAGGCGTAATATTTCTGTGTATTTCCTGAAGGCAAGGTAAATTAACTTTTCATTAACTCTATCGATTTTTGGTCGTGAGCGACATTTGATTCATAGCCTGTCTTCGAAAGTCGTCGTCACGAGATGTTTTCCCAGCTCACATGTCGCTGTATTGTACTGCATCGGTTGATGCATGTCCCAAGGACCATTACTTGCTACTTTGTTACATGAACTAGGTTTGGAAACCTTTGTTATCTAGAGGATATTTTTGAGGACATTATTTATACTTCGGCAGACGTGTCTGTCTTGCTGAAGTCAGATTAAGGAGAGTGAACTGATCTCATACATCTGGTTATCTTCTGGCTAAGATAGAAAGGGATGGAGAATTTTCCCGACTACATTACAGCCTTATAATGTATTGACATGCCTGTGAATCACCTTTATTATGATGCTGTCTACCGTCCATTGCTATACTGACATTGTTGCTGTGATAATGACTGTCTGATGTACCTACATATTCGCGTATACATTTTGTCACTGTGGCGTCCACAATAAATGATACAGAAAAACGTCTAGCTGTTACAAGCATCATTGACTTTATACGTCGTGAGTTAACTGACGTCCTTGTATGGATTGCCCTGTTTTTGTATGATCGTTGTTTGACTGTACATCTACACACTACACAAAACCAGACATGCGGATACCATCCATCATCATATGGCATCACGCATCAAAGTGGTTTAGCTTCTTTACGTGGCGCCTATATACAGTCCATGTTTCACTTGCATATAGCAGCACTGGAAGCACCGCAGCTCTGTACACCTTCAGCTTTGTCTGTAGACTAATGCCACTTCGATGCCAAACGTTGGTGTATAATCTGCCAAATGTGCTGCTGGCTTTGGAGATCCTGGTGTTCACCTCATCATCAATGACAATGTTCTGGGATAGTGTGCTACCAAGGTATGTGAATCTGTTCACAACATTCAGTTTCTCACCATTAACCTTGATGATTGGCTCAGTATAAACTGTGCCAGGAGCTGGTTGGTACATGATTTCTGTTTTCTTCATGTTGATGGTAAGCCCAAAGTTGGCGCAGGCTTCGGAGAATCTATCCACACTATGCTGCAGATCAGCCTCTGAGCCAGCATTGAGGGCACAATCATCAGCAAACAGAAGATCTCTGATAGTGTGTGATTTGACCTTGGTTTTTGCTTGAAGCCTCCTAAGGTTAAACAATTTTCCATCAATACGATAACTAATGTCGATTCCTGTGTCCCCGTCTCTAAAAGCATCAGTCAGCATAGCAGAAAACATGATACTGAACAGAGTCGGTGCAAGTACGCACCCTTGTTTAACTCCATTTGAGACAGGGAAAGGCTCTGATAGCTCACCGTTTTCCTGAACTCTAGCCTGCATTCCATCATGCAGTTGCTGCACTATTGTGATAAATTTCTTTGGGTAGCCGTATTTTGCCATGATCTTCCATAGACCCTCTCTACTGACCGTGTCGAACGCCTTTGTCAAGTCGATGAACGCTGTGTACAGGTCACAGTGCTGTTCTTGGCATTTTTCTTGTAGCTGTCTTGCAGCGAACACCATATCTGTGGTTCCACGTTCTTTCCGGAATCCACACTGACTTTCAGGTAAAAGACCTTTGTCAAGATGAGCCGTAAGGCGATTCAAAAGGATTCTGGCGAATATCTTCCCAGCGATTGATAAAAGAGAGATGCGTCGATTATTGTTACAGTCTTGGCGATTACCTTTACGTTTATATAGATGTATAATTGACGCATCTTTGAGATCGTGTGGGATGGTTTCACTCTGCCACATTTGCTGGAAGATCATGTGAAGTTTCTCTATCAGAACTGCACCGCCATCTTTATAAACCTCAACAGGAATTGAATCGGAGCCGGGGGCCTTTCCACTAGACAGTTGACGAATCGCTTTCTTAGTTTCCTCCAGAGTTGGTACATCATCTAATGCTTCATTTATAGGAATTTGGGGCAGGCGGATGATGGCTTCATCGTTAATAGATGATGGCTGGTTCAGAATATTATTAAAATGTTCAGCCCAGCGTTGGAGCATTTTTTCCTTGTCTGTAATTAGTGTTTTTCCATCTGCATTAAGGAGGGGGAATGATCCTGATGATGTTGGACCATAGACCGCTTTGAGTGCATGGTAAAATTTTTTCAAGTCATGGCTGTCAGCAAAGCCTTGGAGCTCATCTGCTTTATTACTCAGCCATGAATCCCGCATCTGGCGTAGTTTATGTTGGACGATTCTACGCATGTTGTTGAAAGCGTCTTTCTTGGATGTAGATTTTGGATCATTTAAATATGCTTTATGGAGATGGTGTTTCTCAGCCAACATCTGCTTTACATCATCTGAGTTCTCATCAAACCAGTCATTTTGTTTCTTGATGGAAGGACCCAGGACCTCTGTAGCAGTGTTGTAGATCTGCTCACTTAGGGCTGCCCAATTTGTTTCCACATTGGTCTTCTAAGGTGTCAGTAAATTACTGTTTGATTTTTGTCTTCTTTAGTTTGGTGACATCCAGCCTCTTTTGAGTTTTCTTCCCCTGAGGGCGCCTGGCTGGTTGGATACAAATTTTAAGTTTAGATACAATGAGGCGATGATCAGTCCAACATTACAACAATACAATGTTACTTGACAAGTAAAAGTAATTGTTACTCACGCATGCTGTACAAAACAAATAGTAGAAATATAAGCATAATGGCTTGCCAGTTTATCTTTCTATAATTCATACCTTAGATACATGTACATTTGAACACAATATTCTTTGATAATTTCTCTGTAGTAATTTATGCCCATGCATGCTATATAGTGAAAGTACAGGTCCATACCCTTTTATCTGAACACCCACCTGCATGGAGGCATATCTGGAGTCATTCTTATATGACCACCAGTTATGCACAATGCTATAATATACATACACATGTGGAAGTGAACTTTGTCTGGGAGGCTAATTGCATCCTCATTGACTCTTTATATCATCTACACACTTTCAAGAATTCCCCTTGTGGTGAAACTTGTTGAGGACAAAGCATGGCATATGATTAAGATGGACAATTTGGAGC